>JAVJIF010010122.1:17500-136628 GCA_038442645.1 Agave tequilana | reverse complement strand
TATTATTTTTGTTTATTATTATTGTTATGCTTAATTACTAAAATTATTAATACTATTATTATTAATAATACTATTATTAGTAGTAGTAGTTTTCTAGCCCATTAGCCTACAACCCGAAACCCAAACCCAATCTCTCCTATATAATCATCCTAATCTAATCATAAACCTAACCCTACTACAAACCCTAAGCCTATCTCCTTCCTCCCATCAAATAGCCTCCACCCATTATCACCACCATTATCTACCTCCCTCCTCCTCCATCCAACCGAGCTTCTCCTCTACACCACCACCAACTTCTCCCCTTGTTCTCCTTCCCAGCGTGCCGCCGACAACCACCAGCCAATGCGCGTAGCCGAGCTCTTCCACCAACGCTGGCACCTACCGGAGCTCCCAAACCACTGCGACACCAACACCAACCGAACTCCTCCTCGCCTTCACCTGCAACCCAACCATCTCCATCTCGATCTCCTCCTCCTCCATCATGCAGGCTTGTTCCCATCTCCAACCTGCCTGCAGTCGCTCATCGCGCGCCTTCACCCTCTACAAACGATCTTCATCCTCCAACCACAGCGCCACCCAACTACCTCTGATCTCCACGCACAGCACCACCTGCCATCTTCCTGTGCAAGCCAGTCACACAGAGCCACCATCGCGATGCCACCCTGACTCCTCCGCGTTTCTGCCACTCCATTGGCAGCCGGTGAACCCTCACGGCCACCTTGAGCGCCACTGTGCACCACTCTCTTTCCCCATCCCTTCCTCCGCACGCCCCCGTCACTTTCTCCTCTTCGTCGCTGCCCATCTACGTGAGTCTCCCTTTCCGTAATTCATCTCTCTCACTCTCTGGGTATATGTGTGTGTTGGGTTCAGGTTATATATAACATATGTGTGTGCTTACCTTCATCTCTCACAGTGTAAGTCTCTCTCTCCCCCTCTCTCCCCTTCCTCTATGTGTTTATGCGCACATGCGCGCGCGCGCATATGTGTTGTGTAAGCTTGCATGTGTATGTGTGCGTGCGTGTGTGCGTGTGTGTATGTGTTGTATTTGTCACGCCTCGCTTCCAAAATATGGAGTACGAGTACATGACGATGGCCAGCAGATACTCCCGAAGAGTGAAATTTCTTTCATGAATACCTTAAGCTATCATAAAAGAGTATGATAGCACACATATATGTATACAACAAAGCGCAGGGATAAAAACACATATGAAATACTGAAACATAAGTAATATCATCCACCATATCTGAATAAGACAAGCCAAGAAAGTAAATAAATTGAACTCACCACAAAACAACTGAACCAGAATATGTTCTACAATCAACCCTCTATACCAGTTTTCTGATCTAAATACTGAAAAATAATAAAGGTCCATCAGAAGGGGACCAACAAGAGTACATGAAGGAAAAAGAATAGCAAAAAGAGAAAATGAAAATGTAGTAATAGCAAAAGTAAGACATTGAAATAATAAGAACAATATGATTGATAGTATCGAGAACTGAAAGTAATAGCAATAACAGGAGTAATCAGGATGATAGATCATGTACAATAAGATCGTGCATGCATGTTGTGACATGAATATAATGAATATGAGATGTCCTGGACAAGTAACTATCGTGTAACATAATCACAAGATCACAAGAACACGAGATCACAAGTTAAAATAACATGGTCAGTTCAGGAATATCATATAATCAAGATAATGTATGTCACAGGAGTCTCAAGTATCAGAATCATGAGAACACAAGTCAGGTACTAGTTCTCAAATAAGAACAGTATGAGACGAGTTAGATCACTGAAGGCAATACAGGATATGATGCAAGTGTATATGTCTAACATGTTTTATTACCCTAATTAATGTAACTATCTTGTGCCCCATCCCACAGGATAACTGCATATCAAACAAGTATGTGTTAGTGGATCCTGGTAGCTGGGAGAACAATTCACTGTACTTAGGTATCATGTAACTTGTAATAACAGGTACACGCATAAATCTCAAGAACACAAGAAAACGTGTGGCATCCAAACTCACAAGGGGTCGCCCTTTCAAGCACACCTCCCTGATTTCTCCTGTTACCAGTCGCCCCCAGTAACTCCGGCTTGGTTAATTTTATTAATCAATGCAAGTGCAAGATAGTGTGTGACTCAGTGTAAAAGGATCATGAATCAGTATCAAGAATATCAGTGTCAGATAGTGAAAACAATGTGTATCAAGATCACGGGAAAATATAAACGGTGAAAATATCAAGTGACAAATGCAAAGTAGTGCAGGTGATATCAGACAAATACAAAGTAGTGCAAGTGATGCCAGTGCCATGTAAATGGTTATAGTAAATTGGTCATGGTCACATAATCCAACAAAATAATCTTGATTTCCTCAATATTAAATCCTCAATAATTTTTGAAAATCCTAAATGATCAAGATAGTCATTATATCTAATTATCATTATTCAATTATCCTCGAACAATTCAGGTCATAAAGTCTAGTCATGATCAATAAGTTTACATACCAGGATCTATCATGTAGAAGTAAAATCATGTAAATTTTAGTTTGTTGCGTGCATGAATAATAATGAGATGCAAAACATGATACACAAGACAATATAACTAGATCATGAAATAATATCAAAAAATACGAGAATTGTCTGTATAATCAGAGAAATGCGAGTTTAACAGGATTATGAGGCAATACCATAATAACAAACATAGTGTCAAGAGATAGGAGTTTAAAGATAATTTCACAATTAACAGAAAAGTCAAAGAGAAGGGAATCGTGTACACTTGCCTCTTGTCGCGGGGTCCAACTTTCCCTTGATAACAATAGATATTAGGTCAAGTTTGCGGCCTCGATGACGGAGACCAAAGGGCATGGCGGAGCATAGCGGAGGTCGTCGGAGATAGACGACGACCAGGGCTGTGGACGCGTGTGCGAAACGAGGAGGGGAACAGACATACACACAACCACCTATACGCCAAGCATAAATGCATTTAATAAACACATGTATGTATATACCCATATATGTACGCCACACGTGTACGCCACACATGCATACACCTATACATGCACGTTAATACACAGGTATACACCCCTATTCATACGTATATATATGAGTATACACACACACACACACATAATTACACAATTTTCACACACTAACCCATATATTAACACACATTTATTAAACACACACACACACACACACACACACACACTCTCACCTGAACGCACTCACATAGCTGTAAATAACACAAACATATGTAGGCACCCACACATGTATACACCTAATATACATGCATATATACAATATTTAAATGCACACAGAAATAATACCAAACATTCATAAATAGAGAAGGAGCTCTCAACCATTCAAATAGCTCACGCATGGGGCTCAGACATGCTCACGCACACAGGGGGCTCTGGCATACTGACGGAGGCCGCGGAGGATATCAGTGACTCCAAATGATTGTCGGGGTTGTCGTGGTTGCGTCGTTGGGTTCCGACGCGCCAGTGGAGGAGATCGAGGAGTCACGACCATGGAGGGGGTGGTGCATGCCATGCTTGCCATGCATGAGTGAAAGTGAATGTGTTCGATTTGCCGCGGCTCTCGCTGAAGAAGAAGGAGAAGTAGGCCGGCTTTGGGGTTATGCTCGCGCTCTGGCAAAGGCCTCGCGGCAAGGGGAGGTGCCGCCGGTGCTCCGGGGATGCTACAGGGAAGAAGGAGGCACAGTGGGGGTCACGCCTAGGGAATTCGGCCATGATGCATGCTTGGTGCAGGGGTTAACAACTCACTGATGTTGGATGCAAGAAAGACCTTTTGGGAACATTTATTTTCCTTTTCTTGATGCACTTGTCTTTTAGAAACTTGCATATGTTGAGACTTGCTGAATGGCATCAAGAAGTAGCACGTTTATCTAGACTTGATTAAACATCTCTCTAATCTTTTCCATTTGAGCATTGGTCTTATGTTTGCTAGGCTGTTAGAGAATGGCACAATAGGCTTGTGAGTTTACTAAGCTCTTTCATCCTTTTTGTTAGACTTGAAAGTGGATAGTTGTGAACTTAATGATGAAGATAGATCATTTGAAACTTATGATGTAATCACAGGAGGATTAGACACTGGATTTTGGAAACTGGCGGATTAGAAATTTTGTTATCAACTTGTTTCCTGATCTTAGGATATGAAAAGTGTTGCATTGTTTTGGAGTTACATCATCAGCTCATTAACAGGGAAGGGGTTCTTAGGTTCAGGCAATGGCTGACTTGGCAAGGTTCTTTTTTGTAAGTGAGTTAGCCAATTGACCTATTTGAACCTCTAGCCTATTAATAGCTTGATTATGATTGTTCATCATTGAGGCTTGAGTTTTGAATAAGTTTTCTATCATTTTTTTCAAATCTGTCATTTTTCTATCTGAATGTGTTGCTGATGTTGGTAAGCGGGTTAGAAATTGTGTTGGTAAGTCGGCGGAAAATTGGGTTGATTTTGATGAAAATTGGGTCGATGAATTTGAGCAGCATATTGATGTGGAAACTGTTGTCTTGGCTACTCAGGACTAGACTAACCCTAAGAAAAATTAGGATGATCTTTCATCGCAGATTGTATGTCTTGGAGTAAGGATTGTAATTTGGTCTGCTATAGGCTGCATTCATACTATCAGGGAACATCTGTTGAGCCTAGTATACTGGACGCTCCTCGAATATGTGGGTCAAGGCATGGCAATAGGTGCAACTCGGACTTGGCATTTGGGTTAGGTTGACCTGGTTCACTGAGTTTGGTTCTCTGCCCTCAAGTAGTTCTAATCTCCTCATCAGTTGTGTGATTTTTGCCTCGCAGCTATAGAGGACTCAATGGAGTGCATACTAATTTTGGAGATTGTGGGATTAGTCTTTCAGGATAAGACTCCCATTGAATGATTTTCTCAGCTAAGGCTTCATATAAGTCCCAACCCTAGTCCTCATCTTTCTTTAAAAATTCTCCTTGACATATAGTTTCCAGGAGCGTCTTGGTCTAGTAATCTAACTCGTCATAGAGAATTCGGCACTGACGCCACTTCTCTATTCTGTGGTGAGGATATTGAGCTAATAGATCCTTACACCTTTTGAAATACTTCCAGAACGGTTCATTGGTTTCCTGCCTATATTGCATATTGTTTTCCTAATGAGGGCAATCTTATGCATATGGTAGAATTTCTTAAGGAACACCTTAACAAAATCATCTCATGATGAAATAGAATTAACAGGCAAGTGTATAGGCACTTCTTGGCCATGTCCTAGTGTAAAGGGTATAAACCTCAGTCTAACAGCATCTTCCCCCAGTTAGGAATTCTCATCATCAATCATACTTCTTCAAACTCCCGAATGAAGAACGCATCCTCAGATTCTAAGTCATGGAACCTAGGAAGGGTGTTTATGAATTAGGGCTTCAGCTCAAAGTTGTTTCTATTAGCTTCGGGTAATAGAAAGCAGGAGGGAAGTGACGTACGAATCGGGTAAAACTTGTCCTGGAGTGTAATGTGATTGGCCATGATTGGATCTATCTCAGGAGATGGTGTAGGTGTAAGTGGAGTGTTCCTAACTAGTCTTGATGTAACTGGATCCCTGGACCAGTCTTGCATGCACAACACAAACAATGTTCACCCAACAAACAAATGTAAAAAGGAAAATAACAAACAAGAAAAAAGAAAAATAATTACCAAGCCTATCTAGGACACCTGGACCTAGACGACTCCTAACTGGTGATTCTCCGGGGAAGGTTATTGTTTGAATCAGACCACCAGCTAATCAGTCAGGTATGGGCAAAATACGGTGGGAGGTATCCGTGTATAAGCAACGGGCCTTAATTACGATAAACCATGGTATCTTCAAGTGTAACCTCTTAATCCCCAACTGTAGACACTGATTTGACTGGAATATAATTCAAAATAAGTCCCAACTACAGTTAATCTCCTATTGAGTCCGGATGTCCCTAGGGGCCAATGTCTATCAATTTTTAGCTAAGCTTGGGATTGTGAGTGCTTGGGATGTTGTTTTTGGGCTAAAAAAGGGTGATGAAATCTCCACCTTATCTTGTTATTTGGGTGATGCCCTTAGAATCAATTTGTACAAGTATACAGAATATTCAAACAAGATTCACTCAAAGTGATTAAATCAACTAAGAGATGAGTCCTATTCTATATGCTATGTGCACGTACCTTGCTCCAGCACTCTTCAACAGTAAAGTAAAAGAATTGTAAAGACACGTGCCCTAAGATGCAAATGTTTAAACAAATTTTAACTTTCATCGATCTTTTACTGCTGGTTTATTAGCAGTAATATCGGTGTAACATTCAAGAAAAATAGTAGTTGTAATGAGCTAATTTTGCAAATCAAGCAACCTTGCAAAAAAGAATGTCAGTAGTCAACTCAATTCTGCCGCAAAAACGCGACAAAAGTCGCGTTTGCGCGGCAATCTTGAGGGTAGTTGGTCTCTATTTTCTAGAGCAGAGTCCCAAAACCTTATATATCAATGGAGCTGCTAATTTCTTGCTCCCAGCACCTGTAACCAGAAACAGAAAAGAATTGTTCAGATTGAGAAAACAAAAATCGTTACTCTCCCTGGCAACAACGCCAAAAATTTTGTTCAAGAGTGGAAAAGGAGAAGAAGTTTAGAGCAAATTGTGTAGTGCATATGTCAATGTTTAAGCTTTGGGTATGTATGTAGTGTTAATGTGCTCTCTCGAACTACCGTTTGTAGAAAAAACTATAACGGGTCGTATCCGCAGGGAGGGTATGCGACGGAAGCATTCTTGGTTTTTATTGTTCTTCAAAATATATCCTTCTTGTTTCAGTTTAAAACAAAAGAAAGAAAGAAGAGTGTGAAATAGGTGATGTGAGTTGGTTGTGATTGAGAAAGCGATTGAAAGCAAAAGAGAAAAGAAATGCGGATTTGAGAAAGCGATGAATAAAAACAAAGAAAAGAAAAGAGAAAGTTTAAAGAAACTAAATGAAAGTTTTTACAAGAAGTTTTTAAAAGAAAGCTTTGAGAAAAAAGGTGCAAAAAAAGTATAAAGAAAATTGAAGAAGTGAAAGAAAATTGCTTAAAAAGTTTGAGCTGTAGAAATTGTGAGAAGTTGAATGGCTAACATTCTACTAATTAACCCCACTAACTGTTAACTTGCTTGAAGATAGTGCCTCACAATGGATCCTTGGTTTTCATGAGTCTTGTGCATTAAGAACTAGTCATGTGGTATTCTAATTAAAGTTCTTCACCCTCCACTTTGTGTTACACGGTAAAAACTTGAACATCACCCTATCAAGATCCGTTTTAAGGCGAGATTAGGGTGAGAAACAAGTGCACTATCGGTATTAGCAAAGATGAATGAACATTCTCCCAATCAAAGTAAGCAAGTTAGGTAATCAATAGATCATCAAGAACATAAAGTTAGGGCATAAAATATGAGAGTTAGATTGCTTGTTAGAGAGTTAGAGTTAGAACCCTTCATCATAAACCATCCATAGCTCTTGCTTGAACAAGGTTCATTAGCATGCTATAGATTCATGTGGGTTATCATTCAAGAGTTAGGTAATGGGTTAGTAGTTAGTTAGCCATGCAAGAAAAAATTAGCTAGACATGAATAAAAAGCATAGAATGTAAAGCTTGTTAGTAAGTGTTAGAGACATGAATCAAAAAGCATAAGTAGAAGATGAAAAAAAAAAGAGTAATGAGGAAAGAAGTAATCCTTGTATTGATATGTCACTTGAATCAATTACAATAGCACTATCTCTTCCCCACTCAATTTCTAGAAAATAAAAACCTAGACTGAGTTGCAATGATGCAAGAGAAGAATAACAAGAGTACTCAAGCAATGGAGGTGCTCTGCTCTCTGTTTTTTCCTAACCCTCTCTCTAGTGAATTTATAGAGTATTTATAGGCTGCAATGGCTTGGGAAGTATAAAATGAGGTGTCATGTGTCTTTGATCCACGGCTACTTCTAGAAGATTGCCGCGAAAATGCGGCAAAAGTCACGTTTCCACGGCAATGTGGTAGTCATTTGCGATGTGGTAATCGTTTGCGCTGATCCAGCTCCAGCTGTTTGTCATCTAGAAGAGGATCTCCAGGGAATATCTAACTCTCCACGCACTTAGGCTAGCATTAGTCAAGATTCATCCAATTATTATTTAGGACTAATCTACCCCTATCTAGAAGGATCTTACTTGTACTTCAAGAAATCTCTCCAATAATTTGAAAATAGCTAGAAATTTTGATTTAATGTTACACTCTTACCCTTGGCTTTCGATTTATCTGTAAATTACCCAAAAGAGATTTATTAGTAACATATTTAACACAATATGGTAGGTAATATGATGATTATGATGCAAAATTAACCACTAATCAATGGCGAAAGCCATTTTTACATGAAATGGGGGCTCTATCGGAGGTGCGCCACCCGTTTGAGCGGCCAAAGGAACGACGCCGGACGAGGAGGTGATCTGCTTCTGTTTTTGGGCCATTTTCACAGGCGAAACCTTCGAAGAAGATGAAAATGAAAGCTTGAAGCTTTGGGTTCTAAGCTTGAAGAAGCTTACAAACTCTGGACGCAAAGTTAAAAGAGAAAGAAGAGTTAAATAATGACTCTTGAAAGGACGTGTTGCGCCTTTTATAGGAAGACGCGTCAGCCGAGATATGTGGCGCGTATCTCGAGGCCAATCTAGGTCGGACACGTGTCAGCGTACTCAAACGTGAAGCTCGCATTCAATAAAAGTCGCATCTCCAAACAAGAAGAACGCGCCCGTAACGCTTGAGATTTGTTGCGTCTCTACTTTGAATCAAGTTCGCGTTCCGCGTTTTTACATTAAGTGAAAGGTGCATCTTTACTTCAAATGAAATTCGCGTCTTGGTAAAACAACAGAGCTGCGTCTCTTCAGCAAAGTGAACTCCCGTCTCCATTTCAATGTTCGCGTCTCTTCAATAAATGAGAGTCGTATTCCTATTTCAAACGAGGTATGCGTCTCTAAGACAATACGACCTTTGCATCTACAAGATCTGTGTTTAGTCTATACTTCTGCAATTAGTTCAACAGTACACTGGCAAAAGCAGTTGACAATTTTCACCCGGTTCATCAGTACACCGACAACCAGCTCAGAGCAACAAAGAGGTCTGGACTGTATATCTAGACACTCACGACGATCATCTCTGGTGGCTTCAAAGAGTTTAACAGTACACTCACGAACCCGAAATCCAGACGAGATCAAGCTTAAGGTATCTCAGAAGATTGCCAGTCTAGTCTTGAGAGCTTGCTACTAAAAGAAAAGTTCAAAGTGTTTCGAAACCCGTCCCAGTTAACCGCAGAGTTTCGAAACTTTAGAGGGAGTTCTGTAGATTGTCTAAAAATCACTGAAGACAAGTCGCCAAATAGAGAGTCCATACTTTAGATGCAAGGCTGATCAAAACCATTCATGCAGTGCAAAGACGCAGGGCTCGAAGCCCGCATCTCAGCATCACTGCAATGCCAAGACACAAGGCTTGAAGCCCGCGTCTCAGCACCACTTCAGTTCCCAACGCCAGGCTTGAAGCCCGCGTCTCAGATGGGAAGCTTGAGGCCCGCGTCTCAGACGCGACAACACGTCAATGCGGAAGCACAGAATTTGAAGCCCGTGTCTCAGCACCGCTCTAGCGCCAAAAACGTGAGGCTCGAAGCCCGCATCTTAGTGCCTAAATGTGAAGCTCGAGGCCCGCGTCCAGCGTTACCCCAATCGCTAAACGCAGAGCTCAATCCTGCGTTTCAGCTGCAAATGAACCTTGCGTCTCAATTGTAACTGCCCCTATTACTGGGTCAATTACTGTCAAGGGGAGTTAACCCCTATTATGGAGGATTTTTAGGAGACAATCTTGCCCCTAGAACCCCTATAAATAGCCAAAGCTGCTATTAAAAAGGGGTTGGATTTTTTTCAGAAATATTGGCATTACAAAGAGTTTAACTCTTCTACACAAACTTGTTGTGTTCAAGTTTTTCCTAAAATCTCTTTGAGATTTCGTTTGATAGGAGCTGTGCTACTCCATCATTAATTTAAGGAGAAATTTCAGAGGAGCTTGACTCACCCGGTCAACGGAAAACAAGACTCACTTTCCACCATATGCAAAGGACGACATTAAACAAAGAGAAGATTTGAGCTTGAATATCTCCTCTCTCTTGTAATTGAAAATTTTTGGTTATTGTAATTTTTCATTGATTTAAGGAAACTTTGCAATATTTTCAATTTTTCGACCCGTACAATCATAGATTGAGGTTTTGGAATTAATCCTATAGTTCTTAGTACAAGAACATGATAATTGGAGTATATGGATAATCTGAGAAACTGTGTGATCTTATGATTGAGGAGTTAATAGAGCAACTAGGGAATATGAGAATATGATCTCTGGAACAACAGAAGATTGGAGGAATACAAGAGTTGAATAAATTTGAAATGAATTCTCAAGGATATTCCTGATTCTACTGCCACTAATTGATGGATGATGGATGATGGGCCCAGAGCACTCATGACATTTGATTTTTCTTATGATTAGACTGACTGATTAGTGATTAGATAATTACTACTGTCATATTAGGAATTATAGATGAAAGGGAGAGATAGACATACCCAGATTCATATGAAGATCAATAATGTTGGGAACTTAAATTTTGAGGATCTGAAGTAGAAATATCGAAGCAAGAATATAAGGATCAATCTGGAAGATATATTGAGGTTTTTCAAGGACTTATAATTATTCTTGGGAATTCCTTTGGTGATCGCTACCTTGATTAATGATCTTCATGTAGTGATCAAGTAATCTGAGGATTCTCTTATTGTGATACTATAGATGAGTATAAACATACCTTTGAGGACTTGAAATTATTGGATGTCTGAGGATCTTAATGATTTTGAGGTATGTGACAATTATGATTTGTGATCTCAGAGATAATTTAAAATGGATGATGTTATAAGGATGATGGCATATTGATGATGTGATCTATGAATGAGAACTGTGTTCAACATGATCAAGGTAGATTGGAAGACTTAAAAGAATAAACCAGCAAAGTACGATTACAGATAGGCCCGTAGGACTTGACTTATAAATTGTGAAAGTAATCTTATCAGATGAACATGAGTGTAGTCGATTGGAAGAATAAGAGAAAGATCAAGGATGAATGATTACAAACTCTGAGGAATCAATTCGATCCAAGGGCATATAGTGATACTCTTGAAAGAGGAACACGTTAGATTATGACTCATGTTTGACTACTTAATAACATATTAACATGACTATAGATCTGGGACAATTCTGACCCTCACAGTATTGCTTCGATTCATGTACTGACTCCATCCTTTATCCTTATTAAATTTCGAGGACAAAATTCTTCTTATTAGGTGGGTAGGATTGTAACCCCCGATCCTGATTGTACGTGTACATACTGATGCTCGATACAATGTAGTTACCGATTTGATCATCCTCAGATTAAGCTATTTCAGCTCTAGATATCATTTCCCAATATTTTAAATTTTTTTCGAATATTTAGAAAATTTTCTGAAATTTTGGGAGAAGAATCTCAATGTGGGATCGACCTGTGTCAAGATTTTTAATTAATAATCAGAGGATGAATTTCAAGAATCCGACTTCACGGCAATGTTCGTGATGACATCTTCTATTTTTGAGAATTTTTTGAGTTAATAGGAATTTAATGAAATAGATTAATAATTAAATAAATTGAAAAATAATAATAATAAATAAAATAAAACCCTTATGTGCCAAAGCATGGCTTCGAGCCCATGTGATCCAACAAAGCTTTGAACGCATAAACTGTTGGCCCAAAGGCCATTAGCCCTAGTTTTGATGATAACAAACCATATGTAGTTAGATATTAACAAAATTGTTTAATTAAGTTTCAGGCAAAAACATATGTTGCATTTCGGCTCCATCACAAGATTCACAATTTAGAAGCTAAGAAGATTTAGATCGCAGAGCCTAACACACTAGAAGAGCTCAAGGATCAAGCAATATCGAGAAGACTATTTCAAGATTTGTATTTTTACCTTTTCCATTTTAGTTAGATTCTATAGTCATTTGTTAAAACCAAGATGAAAGAAGTTGATAGCTTTTGGGATTGTCACATACACACATTTCATATTCCTTTGTGTTTTTATCAAAAATTTATTACCTGGTTTCTTACCGAGTTTCAGAAAAACAAAGTTTCAAAAAATCAGGTTTTGAAAACACAAGTTTTGAAAAAACTAGTTTTTTCGTTTTAGAAAAGAATTTTTATCAAAATATAGTCTAATCTATTTGGTATTGATCTATGATCACACTCTAGCTCTTCAAATCCCTAGAACTCTATTTTGTATTTACTTATTAAAGAAAATTTGTTAGAAAAATATTGACTTCAAAATGATATCCAAAAAACCTGTTTTGGCCCTCAGCCGGTCGACCGGAAGGTCGACCGCTGGCAGAGAAAAACTGCTCTGTAGGTTGACCGGCCGGTCGACCGACATGCACCAAATGCACATGCACTTTGGTCGACCGGTCCGGTCGACCGTTTTAAAGAGCAGTGCTCTCTGTTTGTTCCGGTCGACTGGCAGAGAGTTTCACTCTCTGTTTGGGAACCAGGTCGACCATCCGGTCGACCGCTTTCCCAACGGTTAGAAATTCGACCGTTTCAGCAGAAATTTCTGCAGACTTGGCTCTCAATGGCTAGATTCAGTTTTGTCTTTTGTTGGGCTTGTCCCAACGGATCTATTGTATTTTCTAGCCTGGTTTTCATCCCCTATAAATAGTGGGACTATGAAATAACTTCAGAACAAGATTTCTAAGCCTTACATCAAAGTTTTTCATAGTTTAGCCTCTTTGTAAAAAGATTTTCTCTTGAGCCAACTATTTCCAAAATTTGGTGTTTAGCTTGAGCCTTTCCTCTACTTCTCTACTTGCTATTTGCACTACACAATTCTAAGTATTTTACTTCCTCATCTTGGTTGTAAGGTTGTGCTTGTGAGCTATCTTTGTGGTCAAGTGTTGATCATCATTTTCTTCGATTGAGGAGTTATAGAGGTTGCGGTCTCGAGTGAGCTAGTGAGCTCCAAGTTGGTGTTGCGGCACCGTGAGAGAGGGCAAGTGAGTCCGAAGAGTTCTAGTGAGAATTTGTAACTGATTGACGATCCGGTGGGATTGATCATAGTAAAAATCCTTCATCGTGTTGAAGGTGGGGACGTAGGGCAGTGGTTCGAACCTCGAAACATATCGTTGTGTTTGTGATTGTCTACTATCTCTCTAAACTCTATTCTCACACTTTACTTGCACTTATATTGCTTACTCTTTGCAAGATCAATCTAATTGTTATTGCTTATTGCTAATTTATTTTTAATTCCGCATTATTTACCATTAAGTATAGCCATCACCTATGTCTTCCATTGATTTGCAAAGGGGAAAACTTACAAAAAAGAGAAGTTGAGGAGCTAAATTACAAGTAATACAGAAGATTACAAGTAGATCTCCTCAGAGATTCTGGAGAAGTGTGCCGATAGGAGTCTGGTCAGCGCGCGACCACTTTATCCCTTTGACGATGCGAGCGATGAGATTCCCTTCTCGCCTGGTTCGGGGAATCAGAGAACAGAAGGTTGGTAGAACCCTCTTGTTACTTCTCAAAACCGCCTTCACTTAGGAATTCCTTCTCGCCTGGTTTCGGAGATTCCTTGAGAAGAAGGGAGGTATTAGGGTATCAGCACCCTGATTAGAGAAGCAGCTCTCTAAAAGTCTCTGAATTCAAGAGAATAGATCTCTGTTTGTACGCGCGGTGCGTCCTCTCGAGAAGTCGTGAAGAAGTCCTTGCGTGTGTGAAGCTCTTTGTGCGCGCCTCTCTCTTTGTGCCCCTGGTGGGCATTTATAGGGAGAGCAAGGGTATAATTGTCCCTTGAAAATATAGAAACAGATCGAATCAAATCTGTTTAAATCTGGAAAGTAGCCTTGCTGCGAGGCTAAGATCAGCTTCTGCGAAGCTAGAAGTAGCAGGTCGGTTGATCCTCTTGATCTGTTTTGATCCTTTCCATATAATTGGAAGATTTTTCCTGATCCTCTTACTCGTTTTAGGAGAGTAAAGAGATTATGGCAATCAACTGCCAAATTTAATCTCAGATTTGATCCTGATTGGATTTGATCTTGATCCGATTAGATTTGATCTCATCTGGAGATTTAATTGGTCAAAGGTTGACCATAGCAGACCCGCAGCGACGCTGCCCGCATCGAGCTCGCAGCGGAGCTGGAAGGACCATATGGCGAAGTCAGAAGACAGCTCTTCAGCGGAGCTAGATATCATCTGTGGCGAAGCTACCGAACATCCTTCTGCGCGGTTGCGTGTTGCTTCAAGCGAAGCTAGCTCTCTCTGCGGAGTTAACTGAGCACTTCAGGCGAAGCTATAAGTTAGCTTCAATACGGAGCTGTGAATGGCTTCAAGGCGAAGTTGGATGATCTTAGCCTCTCAGGCGAGGCTATCCCTTTGGGCTCATGTAATGCTAAATGTTAAGCATCTTAGACCTGCTGAGGTCTGTTTAGAGACAATCCGGGCTTACTGTCTGCTTCACTGGATCAGTAGAGTCCAAGTTGCTTCCTTGTCCCTCGGAGATGGGTGAGAACAGGCCGTCAGCTTATCTGTCACTTGTCTTTTGTAAATGTCAACAAGTACAGAACTGGTCGTCAGCTTGTCTATCGCTTATCTTTTATAAATGTTAACAAGTTTAGACATTGTTCGGACCAATCAGCCTATCTTTCACTTGTCTTTTATAAATGTCAACAAGTTTAGACATTGTTTAGGCCAGTCAGAATCTTGTCTTTTTAAAGTGTCAACAAGACCCCCTTCAAAGTTTTCGAAAGTCTGCAATGGCTCAGACTTCGAAATACTTTGAATTGCTTTGATCGGTGGTATGTGAAGTACGAACATCGCCATGGTGGTTGAGTTCAGCTTCACTTTTAATCCTGCTTTGGGATAGATTCATCAAAGAATCGTGTAGATTCGCGACTCTGGTTAGCTTCGCGTCTAGTAGCTTCACGTCTGCGTAGCTCCGCATCTGAGTAGCTCCGCGTCCAAGCCTTCCGGAATAGATTCGCTTTGGAATGCTGTTCCTTTCCGAGGCCAACTGCTTTTGGCCAGTTACGAGAAGGACTGCTCCTTTTGCATTAATCGAGGGAGATCATTCCTCCTTTGTGCGCTTCCGAGGGAAAATATTCCCTTTCTCAAGGCTTAATAAATGCCTTAATGAGGGAGATCATTTCTGCCTTGCACGATTTCGAGGGAAACCGTTCCCTTTTTCAAGGCTCAATAAATGCCTTTAATCCGCTCGCGCTTCCATGCTTGAAGCGGCAGCGCTCAGGCCATGAGGCCTATAAATAGGACACCAGAGGTCCTCTGAAGAGAAGTGGTCCGCTCTTCTCTTCTCTTGGTTATTAGAGAGATACTCAGATCTCTGAACTAGTGGGGATGCCTACTCTGGTCATTATACCGGCCAAGGACCGGTAAGTCTCAACCATCCGAGACTTTACCAATAGACAAATGACTTTAGGGAGTTCATCTCCCTTAATTTAGCTTTAACAGCTGCCTCATGGATTGATTTCCCTTGTTCTTCATTTTGTATCTGACTGATCTACAGAGAAGGGTTTCAGCCCAGCTCCCGGCGAAGTTATATTTTGAATAAAAGAAAGATCATTGCATGCTTGTTAAGTTCGCCATTTAGGTAAAACTTGGGATTTAGTCTCTTCGGATCAGTCTGGCTTAGCCATATAGGCGAGGCTAGGACTTGACTTATGCTGAGCTAGCCCATCATCACTGTGCAAGCGAGGCTATCCTCTGCTTTAACTGAAATCAATCTTTAACTGAATCGGATATAAATTACTTCGCCCCAAAGAACTTGACTTAGCGTTTTTGTAGCTTTTCCTTTGACTTACTGCTAACTTGTTTCAGTTTACATTGCAGTGAGCTATGTTCGCCAATCTTTTGACTTGATGAATGTGTTGGCCCAAAGGCCCATCACTCTAGTTTTGATGATGATCAACTCATGTAGCTATAGTACTAATGATCTTGTGTTTAATTGTGACAGATTCATGATCAAGATCTTAGTAGGTGTGTAGCTTCAACAAAGAATTAAAGCCAAGTTTTGGAGCTAGCACGGTTTGATTCACGAGCCTATGCATCAAGACCATATCAAGTACTCAAGAGGAGTCTAGCTCGTTGGATCATGTTTGGACCAAGTCAAGAAGATGAGAAGACTTCAAGTGAAGACTTCAAGATCAAGACTTGTGTCTAGGTTTGTTTTTTATAAGATTTTATTTTTAGATAAAATGTAAAGGATAGAATAGTGGTGGATTGCTCAAGTATACTATATACACACACACTCTTGATTTAGATAAGTTTTTCATAAAAGAATTTTATTTTGGAAAAATACAAAAGAGTTTTCATTTTGACAAAATACCGGTTTGGTTTTTGGGTATTCAATGTTTACATGTTTTTAACCAAAACCGTATTTAGAGCTTAATGTCAAAAACATAGATATTTCTCCATGTATGTGTAGTGGATCATATCCATACACTCTATGCTTTAAAAGTTGTTTAAATATCTTGTTTTTGTATTTGGAGAAGTTTGGAAAAATAAGTTTTTTGGAAAAATACAGTTTTCAGTTTTAGCCAATATTCCAAGTTACAAAAATAGTTCATATTGTTTATAACATGCCTTGATTTTGTGCTAGCATGTTTGTTTATCATAGTATAACATTGAAACTATTTTTGTAGATTTTTCGTGAATTTATGGGATTTTATTTAAGTTTAAAAGTCAACAAATTAATCCCTAATTCAGATCTGTTCTGGCTTCAGCCGGTCGACCGACCGGTCAACCGAAGCTTGAAGTCGGTCGACCGGGCGGTCGACCGACGTGCACAGACGTGCACGCCACTATTGGCTGGAGGGCCGGTCGACCGACCCGGTCGACCGTCCAGAGAGCTCTGCTCTCTGGAAATGCCCTGGTCGACCGGGCGGTCGACCGGCAGAGAGCACTGCTCTCTGTTCCAGAGGATCGGTCGACCGGCCGGTCGACCGCTGCCCCAACGGTCAGAAAAATGACCGTTGGCGGTCGATCGGACGGTCGACCGGCAAACCACCTAGATCCCAACGGCTAGTTTTTTCTAGCCCTATAAATTTGGGGTTTGGGTGCTGTTTTCTACAAGATTTCACAAGTAGTTTTGCACCAGTTTTTCCAACTCTTTTAAGAGGTTTTTCTCCACTTGTATTTGAGCCAAATACTTCCATTCAAAAGGAGAGTTTATCAAGAGTTTTCAAAGTGATTTCTTTGAGTTTTTCACCACACATTCCATCCTTGTTTTTCTCACAAACACTTGAGCTATCCATTGACATATTCATCCTATAGGAGTGTTTTTGTGAGAGTGTTATTGGTGATCAAAATGTTTAGATCACCAAGAGTTCTTTCTTGTACTTTGAGGAGGCGGACAAGTGTGTTCGTGGTGTTTTCGAGTTCGTGTGTGAACTCCTTGTTTGAGGTGCGGCCTCGGCGAGCTAGAGAGCTTGCGATGTGTACGGGACTAGGGAGTCCGAGAGCTTGTAGGTGTTGCGGCACCGAGTGATCCGGAGGGATCGATTTTAGTGGAAATCCTTCATAGTGTTGAAGGCGGGGATGTAGAGCAAGTGTGCTCGAACCTCGAAACAAATCTTCCGTGTTTGCGATTGCTCTTTCTCTCTCTCCCTTACTTGTTTATATCTTGCATACTATTATTGCTTTTATCTTTAATTGCTAGATATATATTTGTGCTCACATTGTTATATGCTTGGGGTGTATTTGCTAACACTAGTTTTCAACCAAGAGAGCCAACGCGGCACCTCAACTCTTATTTAGAGGAATCTTGAGGAGTTAGTCCAGAGCCCTTCACGGGAAATTCGGCTACACTCTTGTGTTAAACTTGGTGTTTAGTTTAATAAGTTTTAGTTTGCATCATATAAGTTTTAATTCCGCATTATTGAACTTTAGATTAGCTCATCACCTATTCACCCCCCCTCTAGGTGATTTTACAATTGGTATCAGAGCCAAGTGCTCTTGATTTGGGTCTTACAACCTAGAGTTAAAGATCCTCTTTTTATAGCTAATCACAATATTTGTACACACACCATGGACTTCATGTCACCACCCACCTTTGACATTCTTAACATCCAAATTTGAAAGGTTAAGATGTCTTTGTACCTCAAAGCCTTAGGGATCATGTTTATTTTGCCACTACTAGAGATTCATATTGTTTAGATGGCAAAAATATTGAGGCAAATGCAAAGGCCATTCATGCTTTGAAAAGTACCCTAAATGATGATTATTTATTTAGGGTTTCTAACATCGATTCGGCTTTTGTAGTTTGGAACACAATTCTCTCCCTTGGCGAAAAGGAACAATATTATGCGGGGAGCGACTCGGATATTGGAAGTGATGCTTCCAACGTGTGCTACATGGTCCAAGGGGATAACCCCCTTGAGGTAACTACCGAATCCGAGGTAGAAGAAGATGACAAGTCATATGATGAGCTTACATCTTTTTGTCAACAATTACTTGAAAAACATGACTGATTAAAAAGGATAACAAGAATTTGAAAAAGAAATTTGATTGCATGCTAAATGAAAATGAGTCTTTTAAAAATAAAATTGCATGCATTGAAAAAGAAAATGAAATTTTGAAAAATGAAAATGTTTCCTTGCTTTCCAAATTAAATGATCTTTGTGAAGGAAACACTATTTTGAAAAATAAAGTTATTTTGGTGGAAAATAAAAGGATGTTGCTTTGCAAGAAAACAACTCTTTGAAAAGAAAAATGATTGAAAATATTTCTAAAAAGAAAAAGAAAAATGATTCTATATCTCACCATGCTTTACATGCCACTACTAATGAGATGGAATTTTTGAAAAATAAAATAAATTGTTTAAGCTCAACTTTGAGCACATGTGCATTTAACCACTCTAGATTGGAGTCCTTGTTTTCAAAGAAACAAACTCCACATATTCATGCACATCACCCTCATGCATATGCATACTTTGCACGTCACGATCACCCTCACACTCATATGCATAGTTGAGTGTACAAATGTACACATTGTGGCCGCAAAGGCCATTTAGCAAAGTTTTGTTATGATAAGATTAATTATTTAAATTTTGCTAAGAAAAATGTTTGGGTGCCTTACAAAGCTAACCCTCAAGGACCCAAAAGAAAATGGGTACCAAAATCCCCACCTTGTGTATTTGATGTAGGTGCGGGCTCTCACAAAACGTGAGAGTGATGGTGCCTTGGTAGTGGATGTATGGACTAGAAGGACACATATTTGATGCAATGCACCGCTAACAAGGAGGTTTGGTGGGACAACCACCATGTTTTGGAGACTTAGAGCATAGTTTTTTAGTTTGGTAACTATATCTAAACTCCTATTTTAAATTTACATGCTTTTTCATACATAATATCTTTTAGCATGTTCATGTTTTATGTGTTTTTGTGCTTCATGTGGTAATTACATGTTTAAATGTAGCTTTTATCAAAACTTGGATATATACTTGTACAAGTAGTGGGCAACAAATTGATTCATATATGTTTGTACTTCATTGTTCATTTGTACTCACTATATGCACATGTATAGCCTAGTTTTGATGATTTTCCCATTTACACTTGTTTTGCCAATTTTCATGTCTTACTTCATGTATATGTATCTTGTATTCAAATATAATAAATATACATGTATACCCCTTGAGTCATTTGCCTTCATGCAATTTACATTATGGACTCTTTTTATGTTTGGGATATGTATGCATATTGTTAGTTTGGATAAATCATACATATACCTAGAAGTCATGTTTAAATGAAAAATGAATTTTTATGATTTTCATCTTTAAGTGAAAAATAAATTTTCATGAATTATGATAAAATGAGATTCATGTTTGTTTTGAGCTTCATTGATTATTTTCATGGAAAATGCTAATTACATGACTTTTGAACACTCACACTTTATTTGTTTATTCATGACTTTGTTTTATGATTATTTTTGAGCCTAATAGATTTCGAGTGTTGATTCTTGTGTATTTGGTATGATTCATGAATAACATATGATTTGGTTTCATATTTTGAAGGATCTTTAACTAGTTTTTCAAAAATTATCTTTACCTAGTTATTGTTCTTCATTTGGTAGTGGTTTTCACTATAAAGTATTTTCAAACCCTATTTTCGAAAACCCCTTCCAACACCATTATGGGCGGATGGATGAGCGTGTATGCCTTGTAAGCTTAATTGAAAAATCTTTTATCTTGAGCATATAAAGGGTGGTAGGTTATGAGTTATATACATGATTTACATTGTTATTTTCAATTGGTATCTCAATTGATATTCATTTTGTATATACTCATATTGTGTTTCCTATATATGTATGCTTCATAATTTTCATAAATATCAATTTCTATTGGTATTCTATTTCTCATACATATATATGATTTTCATGTGCTTGCTTTACAATTGGTTTACATATTTAAAGCACAAAACAAGTTTATGCTAAACTTAAGTTAAAACTTTATTTTCAATTGGTATCTCAATTGACTTTTTAATAAAGCTTATGCATTGTTTTTCAATTGATATCAATATGCTTCTATTTCAAATTTGTTATAAATTTACAATTGGTATCAATATGATTCTATTTTGATTAAAATTCAAAATTTGTAATGTTTATTTACAATTGGTATCTTAAAATTTGATTGATTACAAGTGGTACCTTTTAAAAATGTTTTGATTTGTATTGCCTATATGCAAGGAGAGCTTAACATCTCTTCTAAATATAGATTCATGTTGAGTGTATCTTGTATTGAGGAGCTTGACAACTTTTCTTTATGTGATACACGTGTGTAGGGAGAGCTTCACATCTCCTCTTATACATTGCATATTATGTGTTATGTGATTTAGGGCTTGTCATCCCTTCTTCATGTAATGCATATATGTAGGGAAGCTAACTTAGCGTCTTCCTCTTCATGAATGTATATCGCATATAACCTTTTATTGATTTGTTTGATGTCACCCCTTTATTGATTCTATGTTCGGACAATAAGGGGGAGAAAAATTTGTTGATTTGTTTTTACCCCTTTGTTGATGATTAATAAAAAGGGGGAGAAAGATTTTGAGTTTATATATGCATATTTGTGTTTTTGCATATATTGAGTTCATGCATAACAAATAAACTACAAGATATGAGAAAAATGATTTTGAGAAAAAGGGAGAAGGTTTTTGAAAAATATGTTTGATGCATACACTTATTTAGTATCATGAGCTTTCATTGTATATTTATTTATTTATGTGTTATGCATGAGTTAAGGGGGAGCTTCCTTGAAGCTTTACTTTAATCCATGCATATATAACTTCATGAGTTTTGTCATCATCAAAAAGGGGGAGATTGTTGGCCCAAAGGCCCATCACTCTAGTTTTGATGATGATCAACTCATGTAGTTATAGTACTAATGATCTTGTGTTTAATTAGTGACAGATTCATGATCAAGATCTTAGTAGGTGTGTAGCTTCAACAAAGGATTTAAAGCCAAGTTTTGGAGCTAGCACGGTTTGATTCATGAGCCTATGCATCAAGACTATATCAAGTACTCAAGAGGAGTCTAGCTCGTTGGATCGTGTTTGGACCAAGTCAAGAAGATGAGAAGACTTCAAGTGAAGACTTCAAGATCAAGACTTGTGTCTAGGTTTGTTTTTATAAGATTTTATTTTAGATAAAATGTAAAGGATAGAATAGTGGTGGATTGCTCAAGTATACTATATACACACACACTCTTGATTTAGATAAGTTTTTCGTAAAAGAATTTTATTTTGAAAAAATACAAAAGAGTTTTCATTTTGACAAAATACCGGTTTGGTTTTTGGGTATTCAATGTTTACATGTTTTTAACCAAAACCGTATTTAGAGCTTAATGTCAAAAACATAGATATTTCTCCATGTATGTGTAGTGGATCATATCCATACACTCTATGCTTTAAAAGTTGTTTAAATATCTTGTTTTTGTATTTGGAGAAGTTTAGAAAATAAGTTTTTGGAAAAATACAGTTTTCAGTTTTAGCCAATATTTTCAAGTTACAAAAATAGTTCATATTGTTTATAACATGCCTTGATTTTGTGCAAGCATGTTTGTTTATCATAGCATAACATTGAAACTATTTTTGTAGATTTTTCGTGAATTTATGAGATTTTATTTAAGTTTAAAAGTCAACAAATTAATCCCTAATTCAGATCTGTTCTGGCTTCAGCCGGTCGACCGACCGGTCGACCGAAGATTGAAGTCGGTCGACCGGACGGTCGACCGACGTGCACAGACGTGCACGCCACTGTTGGCTGGAGGGTCGGTCGACCGACCCGGTCGACCGTCCAGAGAGCTCTGCTCTCTGGAAATGCCCTGGTCAACCGGGCGGTCGACCGACAGAGAGCACTGCTCTCTGTTCCAGAGGATCGGTCGACCGGCCGGTCGACCGCTACCCCAACGGTCAAAAAAATGACCGTTGCCGGTCGATCGGACGGTCGACCGGCAAGCCACCTGGATCCCAACGGCTAGTTTTTCTAGCCCTATAAATTTGGGGGTTTGGGTGTTGTTTTCTACAAGATTTCACAAGTGGTTTTGCACCAGTTTTTCCAACTCTTTTAAGAGGTTTTCTCCACTTGTATTTGAGCCAAATACTTCCATTCAAAAGGAGAGTTTATCAAGAGTTTTCAAAGTGATTTCTTTGAGTTTTTCACCACACATTCCATCCTTGTTTTTCTCACAAACACTTGAGCTATCCATTGACATATTCATCCTATAGGAGTGTTTTTGTGAGAGTGTTTATTGGTGATCAAAGTGTTTAGATCACCAAGAGTTCTTTCTTGTACTTTGAGGAGGCGGACAAGTGTGTTCGCGGTGGTTTCGAGTTCGTGTTTGAACTCCTTGTTTGAGGTGCGGCCTCGGCGAGCTAGAGAGCTTGCGGTGTGTACGGGACTAGGGAGTCCGAGAGCTTGTAGGTGTTGCGGCACCGAGTGATCCGGAGGGATCGATTTTAGTGGAAATCCTTCATAGTGTTGAAGGCGGGGATGTAGAGTAAGTGTGCTCGAACCTCGAAACAAATCTTCCGTGTTTGCGATTGCTCTTTCTCTCTCTCCCTTACTTGTTTATATCTTGCATACTATTATTGCTTTTATCTTTAATTGCTAGATATATATTTGTGCTCACATTGTTATATGCTTGGGGTGTATTTGCTAACACTAGTTTTCAACCAAGAGAGCCAACGCGGCACCTCAACTCTCATTTAAAGGAATCTTGAGGAGTTAGTCCAGAGCCCTTCACGGGAATCCGGCTACACTCTTGTGTTAAACTTGGTGTTTAGTTTAATAAGTTTTAGTTTGCATCATATAAGTTTTAGTTCCGCATTATTGAACTTTAGATTAGCTCATCACCTATTCACCCCCCCTCTAGGTGATTTTACAGAAAGAGGTCAAGAAGTTGCCTCTTGCTTTTCTGGTTGAAACTTTAATCCTAAGCAGGAGGAACAAACTGGGGTAACTAATGTGTGTTCCCAGAAGAGGTTGGCAGTCGCTTATCCGAGATGATCCACTTCGAGGCGAGGCTGGTAGTCGCTTATCCGAGATGATCCACTTCGGGAAAGCGGACGTCACCTGTAAGGTCTCGGATCCTTCCCTTGCCAATTTTCATCAAGGAAGATCCAACCTGCTGGTGGCGATCAGTCCTTTGCCAGTTTTGATCAAAGAAGGTCCAGCTTCCTGGTGGCATAATCTGTCATTATGCGAAGGATTACGGACCTGTCCTGGTGGCACCATCTGTTCTGCGAAGGATTACGACCTTGTGCAGGAGGAAGGCCTTTCGTGTCCAGTTAGTTTGGCTTGGAAGTAGATAGGACCACTTGTATGCCTTTTGAGCAAATAACTCTGTTGTATGAAACACAACCTTGATGTAGTAGTATCAATGTACCTTCCCTTTTAAATCAATAAAAGTTCAGTTTCTGCTCATCTGATTTTGCTTCTCCTTCACTTGAATTAGGCTGGCGGAGTTAGACTTCATACGAAGTTGAATACAGGATTCCATCTGAAACAGGAACGCGCTCCAGTGAAATTAGCATTTTAACGAAGTTCGGACTGTGCTTTTGGCGGAGTTAGCTCTTAACGGGGCTGAACCAGCGCTTCTCGAGAAGGCGCTTTAGGTGCCGTTTCAAATTAATTTGAAACGACAGCCTGTACTCTTTTGGAGGCGTCGTTTCAGGCGTTCATCGGCCTATAAAAGCCCGATCGGGCTGAGAGAGAAAGGACCACTTCTCTTTAAAATTTTTACAGAGCACTTGACCCTTTTTCTTCCTCTTTCCTCTTCATTCAAGAGTTTAAGAACTTTCACAGTTCTTTAATGGCTCCCAAGAGACGAGCGGGAAAAGAGGTTGCAACCTCTGCAATGGAGGGTCCTTCTCCTCCTCCGGTCATCGAACGACCAATCGCCGGTAGGGAACTTTTCCTTTTGATTAGAGACTGTCGTCTCTCCTTTAAAGCCGATTTCTGGCTGTCCTTAAGTGAATCCAGAACGGGATCAATCATGATCTTGTAATTTTAGGGAGTCTGATTCCCTGAATTTTCCTTGATTCCTTGATCGGGAATCCAAGAATTGAAGAGTTCTTCTTTAAGCTTTCAAGCGAAGCTATCCCTTAGGCGGTTCATATCCTGTTGAATGACAGGATGCGAGGCTGTCCTTTGAAATTTGACAGGAAAGGACCGTAATGCCCTTCTGACGAAGTTAGCCCTTGGGGCTTTGTCGTATTCTGTTGTTCGAGGCTAAGCTTCCAGAGCGAAGCTAACACTTTGACATTTTCCCTCATCCTGCCTTCGTGTGGAGTGCGGAGTTACGCTGCAGCTGCGAAGCTATCATTAGGCCAGCTTCGCTCGGAGAGCGAGGCTATGCCTTGTCAAATTTTGCTTTCTTGTTTTAGCCCTTGTTCGGCTGATGAACTAATCATGATTTTTCTTTGTTCTTGCAGTGCACTACACTCCTGGTCCTTTGAGCAGTCTCTTCGGCACAGCCAGGGGGCTAGATGGCAATGTCAGCCTGCAGTTCCAAGGGCAGGCTTCGCTGTTCAGCGAGCGGAGTTCTCCTGCTCAAGATACACTTATTTATGGTGGGGATCAACGCACCATGAGGAGCATCTTTACTACTGCTCCCCTTGAAGATTCTGACCGAAGAATCTATCAGAAGCCCGACTTCATGTTTGGAGATGCGGCGCCAGACCATGATCGCCAGCTGCTAACCGGAGAGGGGCAGTGGATTTTTCAATTAGATGGCGAGAAGTTTTATCTTCCGTCCAGCAAGCGGCATTTTCCTTTGTCTTTCTTCCAATGCGTGGCGAAGGCTCGGAAGATGCCGTGGCAAGTGAGTCGGAGTACCGAATCCGTCCACGTAGGGAAATTGATACTTTTCTCACCCGGCTACACAAGGGCAGGGCCTCCTCGTTGCATAATGGGTCTACACCCTGGGAATGTATCGCGAGACATCCCAGTGGGAGAAAATCCTGTGGTGGCGCAGACCTTTGTGAATCAATTCTTCAAGGTTCGTGGCAACTATCCCGCCACTGTTTCAGAACTCCAGGGTGGATTCACCCTCCGAAGGCATGGTGGAAGGACTTGACCTTGTATGTCCTTGCTCATTTTGAGGAGGATCTGGGGAGGCTGAACCTTTATGAGGCCGTCAGGGAGACCTGCTATGGCATTCAGATGAGCGTAGCGAACTTCTATGCCATCTTTGAGTTATACTGCCCGGCTACAGGGACCTTCTTCACCCCTGTTGGCGAATTGAGTATGGCTCTGCATGAGATGTGGGAAGTCTCTACTCTGCCCTTGGGATCTTTCCCATATGAAGAATACTTCCCGTGCGAGGCGGAATTGGCTCTTCTGGAGAAGCAGGAGCCCGCCTTGTTTGAGACCTACCAGGAGTTAATATGCCATTTGTACATTTGCTCAAGTATGCATGGAAGCAGTAAAGGAACTTCATGCAGCTTGAAGAACTGGGGAGAGTATTTGTTCCCCGATACGGAAAAAACTCCTGAAGCGGCTCATTGTGGAGTCACTGACGAAGACATCTTTAGCCGGATGCAAAAGCATTCTCAAGGGGATCTAATTATGGAAGAAGACGACGGCCCCTATGAGAAAGGTGATATCCTTCAGAGTTTCCATCACCAGGCTCGTCGGCCGATGTCCCAGAAGGCACTGCTGGCTGGTTTCTTGACGGTCTGGTTGAAGAGGTGCGTGGTGCCATCTTCGTCGGGTGACGTCATTCATCCGACTGTCCTGTTGTTCGTCTAGTCCACGGTCGTTCTCTGGGACTTCTTCTGGCCATGGTGTGCTGTATTCAGAGAGACCTTCGTGCATTGACGGAGGCTTTCTGTAGGCCGCCCTCGACGAAGCGGGGAAAGGGGACTGTTTTGCCCAGCGACGGACCGAACCCCAGAATAGGCCTACCATATACATATTTAATGGCATGGTTTGCCCTTCACTATCCCTCCTTGATTGAAGCCGGAGAGAACCCCCAGAAGGTGTTCGAACGGCGCTTCTCCGCCGATTCGAAGAATGTTCATGGCTGAGGACTTACGTGGCTGCGGTCCGTAAGTTGCTGAATCGCTATGACGTCTATAGCCTTTTCCGCTGCTTTCCCTATATTCGGGATGCGGGTTATGGAGAGGAGTTCAAAGACGCGGGGGAAGGGCAGACATTATTGAGCCGGGAAATTTTTGAGTGGCTGGTCAGCATTCGGCCCTCACATTTATTGTACAGAAGCGGGGACACCTGCTACTTGGAGCCCTATGTTCCAAGTCGGTTTGCCCGTCAGTTTGGATATGACCAACTGTACGTGGGCAACCCAAACCTCAATCTGGCTTTCATGGGGAGCCTCATCGATGGAGCCCGTGCCTAGCGGTTCTTCATTGTAGGCTGTACCGAGGCGCGGCTGTGCATGCCGCTAAGAACTCCAAACCTTTTAATGACCCTGGGATTCTGCCAGTGGTATGCAACTTCAAACTCCACACCCACTGGATTCTCTATCAACTCTTCGGGTGTGAAGTTGATTTCTCAGCGGCTGAAGCGGAAGGTCACTGAGAAAGGTGAGGGTAAAAGGGTTCGCGTCCCAGGCCTTGGGGAGTTCATTGCTGTTGACGACAGTGAAGCCTCGGATGCAGAAAGTCCTCGCTTCGAAGCGGAGACAGGTGCCGAGACTCCTGCAGCTGCTTCTGGCATGGTGGGGATGACCCCCGTAGAACATGCTGATGTTGAAGAAGTGGAGGAGGAAGATCCTGACGTCCCTCTCAAGCGCAAGCGGGAGGGTGGATCTCGCAGGAAGCAGGTGGTGAAGAAACCCCGTCGCCAAGCCCCTACAGTTGTTGTAGAGGGCGAACCATCTGCAGCGCTTCCTTCTCTTGCCCCGTTAGTAGTTGAATCGTCGGTTCCCGAACTGACTACTGGCAAAGTTGCTCCGGACCCGGGTAAGATCAGCTTCGTCCTTGTAATATACTTTCTATGTGTTCCGGACAGCTCATTATTTGCTTTGTGATTCAGGAACTGAGGCGGTGAGGAGCCCGAGAGCTGAAGCTGTCGGAGAACAAGGGAGCATTATGATCCCCTGTTTACTTATAAGGAGGGCGATGAGGCTGGCTATTTCGCCATCTTGGAAGAATCCAAAGATGATGCGGCTGATGTCGGTCCTTCGGGCGCCGGGATTTCGAAAGGAAGTTCCGCAGCTTCTAGCTCCTTTGGGTGGACCACGGAGGGTTCACCAAGCGAAGGCGGGTCGGCCATTCGTGTTGACTCCGCCAAAGATTTTCCGATGGAGCCCGTAGAGACTGACGTAGTCGCCAAGACGACTGAGGCGACATTATCTTTTGGTACGGTTTTGACCTTCTGACTCTTGCTATTTGTTATGCCCTGCCTAAACAAAGCCTTGTTGCAGGTGTTCCGCCTCTGGGTGCGTCGACTTCAAGAGAGCCCACCCGTCTTTCTGAGGGATCCAAGGGTGAAATAAGCACTTCGACCGCGGCGGATGCTGCTGAGTTGGATGCTTTGTATGGTGACCTGCCTTCGTATCAGCCTGAACCAGCCAGAGGACCAGGGATCGAGGGGACGGTAGCCACGGAGGCAACTTTACTTCCAACTATATCAACGAGTGAAGTGCCATTAGTTTTGCCAACGCCATCTATTTTGCCAGTTGCGGAGCTGAAGGTGATTACCAGTCCTACTTCCCCAACGCTGGTGGTTGAGCCCGCTGTCCAGGAAATGGTCACTAGTCCGACCTCGATTGTGGCTAGTGTACTGATTTCAATGAGGACTCCGCCGAGATCACCGACGACCTCTCATGTTGCTGCAGCCAGTGCTTCTACTATTCCTTCCACGGTAATGTCAATAAAGCCGGTGGAATCTTCAGAGGCTGCCCGTCTGCCAGGAGTGACTGAGGCTGAAAATGAATTTGTAGCTGAGATAGTCGATAGCTTTTATAAGGGCTTGAAGCGATCCATCGATTTGGTTTTGAAAGGCTCGACTATGTCATTTTCTACTCTAAAGGTGGTCCTCTCCCGAAGTATTGAGAGTATCCGAGACTTTGGAGGGGATAACCAGGCCGCTGCATTGGAACTTCTGGTAGACCAACTTGAGAGGGATGTAGAAGAATGGAGCCGTCTTAGCCATTCGGACCTGGAGTCTTCGGTGAATGAGCAGCTTGCGTTGTCACTCAGATGCATGAAGCCCATCTTGCTGCTCAGGAAGCTGCTAAGGTCATTTCTTCTGACTTGAAGTCCTTGGAAACAAGGCAGGTAGAGCTTGGGGATGCTATAGATGCTTCTAACAGTGCTCTTCTTGACGCTGAAGATAAAATTAAAAAGGCCAAGGAGATGATCAGGAAGGGAAACCTTCTTTTATCCAAGGCTGAACCAGTGCGTCTTGAAGAGACTGCGCGGCTTGAGCAGCTTAAGGCTCAGAGTGACGAACTCTCACGGCAGGGGTTAGCTCAAAGGGCAAACCTTGGCTGAGGTCGAAGCTCGCTTGGCCCAGACGGCGAGTTTTAATGAGGCTGAGCTGAGGTCGCAGGCGCTTGCCAGGGCTGCTAATGATAGGAAGACAAGGCTGGCCTTTCTTGAAGAACGGATCTGATCTTACGACGCACGCTCATAGCTTGTAATATATGTGCCTTCATGTATCCCTTCTTTTCGGAATCAATAAAAATAATTTTGTTTTGACTCCCCTGTCATGTCTCCAATTTGTTTTATTTTTTTGAATTGTCGCTTCCAAGTTGTATTGCAGCTATTTGAAAGGAGAGTCCTTACTGTACTGAATAATGAGACTTGGCCATCTGCCGGTTCAGAGGTCGTAATGACATAACCGATTGAGAAGCCACCAAGCTCAAAATAGTCTTTGTCGGACTGAAAGGCGAGACCTGTCTTTTGTAAATGTCAACAGGCTCGAAATTGAGACTTGGCTATCTGCCGGTTCAGAGGTCGCAATGACATAACCGGTTGAGAAGCCACCACGCTCAAAATAGTCTTTGTCGGACTGAAAGGTGAGACCTGTCTTTTGTAAATGTCAACAGGCTCGAAATTGAGACTTGTCATTTGTAAATGTCAACAAGCTCAAAATTGAGACTTGGCTATCTGCCGGTTCAGAGGTCGCAATGACATAACCGGTGAGAAGCCACCAAGCTCAAAGTTAGTCCTTGACGGATAAAAGGTGAGACCTGTCTTTTGTAAATGTCAATAGGCTCGAAATTGAGACTTGTCTTTTGTAAATATCAACAAGCTCAAAATTGAGACTTGGCTATCTGCCGGTTCAGAGGTCGCAATGACATAACCGGTTGAGAATTCACCAAGCTCAAAGTTAGTCCTTGACGGACAAAAAGGTGAGACCTGTCTTTTGTAAATGTCAACAGGATCGAAATTGAGACTTGTCTTTTGTAAATGTCAACAAGCTCGAAATTGAGACTTGGCTATCTGCCGGTTCAGAGGTCGCAATGACATAACCGGTTGAGAAGCCACCAAACTCAAAGTTAGTCCTTGACGGACAAAAAGGTGAGACCTGTCTTTTGTAAATGTCAACAGGCTCGAAATTGAGACTTGTCTTTTATAAATGTCAATAAGCTCGAAATTGAGACTTGGCTATCTGCCAGTTCAGAGGTCGCAATGACATAACCGGTTGGGAAGCCACCAAGCTCAAAGTAGTCCTTGTCAGACTAAAAGGTGAGGCCTGTCTTTTGTAAATGTCAACAGGCTCGAAATTGAGACTTGTCTTTTGTAAATGTCAACAAGCTCGAAATTGAGACTTGGCTATCTGCCGGCTCAGAGGTCGCAATGACATAACCGGTTGGGAAGCCACCAAGCTCAAAGTAGTCCTTGTCGGACTAAAAGGTGAGACCTGTCTTTTGTAAATGTCAACAAGCTCGAAATTGAGACTTGGCTATCTGTCGGTTCAGAGGTCGCAATGACATAACCGGTTGAGAAGCCACCAGCTCAAAATTAGTCCTTGACGGACAAAAAGGTGAGACCTGTCTTTTGTAAATGTCAACAGGCTCGAAATTGAGACTTGTCTTTTGTAAATGTCAACAAGCTCGAAATTGAGACTTGGCTATCTACCGGTACAGAGGTCGCAATGACATAACCGGTTGAGAAGCCGCCAAGCCCAAAGTTAGTCCTTGTCGGACTAAAAGGTGAGACCTGTCTTTTGTAAATGTCAACAGGCTTGAAATTGAGACTTGTCTTTTGTAAATGTCAACAAGCTCGAAATTGAGACTTGGCTATCTGCCAGTTCAGAGGTCGCAATGATATAACCGGTTGAGAAGCCACCAAGCTCAAAGTTTTGATGGAATTTGGGAAAGGTCTCGTTTTCACGAGGAGAAATGAGGAAATCACTGTCATAAATTTAATGTTAACGTAACAGCGAAATGGACGGAGAGATTTGTATATGTGGCCTTACCATTCTATGGGTGAGAATTGGTAAGTGATTTTGGAGAGGGAATCAAATGAGAACAGGTCCCTTAGGATTTTTAGCAAATCCCCAGCCGTCAACGGGTTTTATATGCCTTTACCAACTACCGTTTGAGTTGGGCTAGCCATGCTATTCCCCTCAGCATGATGAGTTATCGAGGACTTATGTTGGGCTTAAAGGCCAACATTTTCCTCTATCCTTAACCATTAAAGGTGTTGGATCATTTGGTTAGCATATGTGTAACCTTGATTCTCCTTTGGGACAACCAGTGTACGACCAGGTTCCTACTGGTTTATGGTTGTATGATCTCGTTTGGAGGAAGAGAGAGGCTCTCTTTGCGTGTACCTTGGATATCAAGGTCTTGATCAGAGGTGTAATGTTAACTTGATCATGAGAAGGATCCTTAATCAAGGATAATACTTCTGTAAGAACTTGTCATTGATCGGCATCATGAGTAAATCGCCGTCTGAAGTCATAAGGCGATATGCCCCGTTTGAATAGACTGTTTCTATTACAAACGGTCCTTCCCATTTAGGCTGAAATTTGCCTTTGGTCTTATGCATCATAATCATCGGTCGTTTGACGGTTAAAACCAAATCTCCTTTCTGGAAGACTCTTTGTTTGACCTTCTTATTGAAGGATTTTGAGATTCGAGCTTGATACAACTCGATGTGTTGCTGAGCTTGTAGTCGCTTCTCATCTAGGGCTTCGAGCTCTTGAAGGCGCAACTGATCATTGTCCTCTGATGTGATCTTAGTCATTAAAACGACTCGTAATGACGGCATCTGGATCTCCAACGGGATGACTGCTTCGCACCCGTACACCAGGGAAAAGGGCGTATTGCCTGTCGGGGCCCGAACCGTGGTTCGGTAGGCCCAAAGACATTCACCAAGCTTTCGTCCCAATCTCGCTTATTCGAGGAGACGAACTTCTTGAGTAACTTGATGATTATTTTGTTGAATGCTTTGGCCAAGCCATTAACGGTGGGATTATAGGCAGTCGAAGCCACATTCTGAATCCGGTATTTATCACAGAACCGATAGAATATTTGACTTATGAATTGGGGACCATTATCATGGATAATCCGCTTAGGGACGCCAAATCGATGGATGACATGGTGTTTGATGAAATTAATCACGCTAGAAGTTTTGATTTCAACGAGTGGTATGGCTTCTGCCCATTTTGAAAAGTAATCGGTTATTGCCAGGATAAACCGGTGACCTCTTGTCGAAGAGGGGCTGATTGGCCCTACGACATCGATTCCCCATGCTTCAAATGGCCATGAAGCAACAGTTGGGTGGAGCAACTCTAGAGGCTGATGTACGAAGTCCGCATGAACTTGGCATGCTTTACACCTTCGTGCATATTGGATGGCATCGGCTATCATGGTTGGCCAATAATATCCAAGCCTACTGTCTTTAAGCTTTGGACCTGGTTGATGAGCTCCGCAAATGCCGTCGTGTGCTTCTTTAAGCACTTCCTGTGCCTCTGAATTGGAAAGGCAACGGAGGAGGACACCGTCATATGAACGACGGTAAAGTATCTTCAGGGTTGGATCGTAGTAGAAATGGAGAGACATTCGTCTGATAGATGCCGCTTCTTTAGGATCGTCTGGCAGCAGACCATGTAAGGCATAGTCGATGAGAGGAAATCGCCAATCTCTCGGCTCAAGATCCGTCGAGACATTATAGGCTTCTCGGGTTCTTAACATATGCTTAGAGCATACAAGGTGTCGAGTTGCCACTGTGAGGTAATACTCGGTGTCGACTGGCAAGGCTAGTGTTGTTGCTAATGCAGCAAGAGTATCTGCCTTGGTATTTTGAGATCGAGATACGTGCCCGATGTAGAAACCATCAAACAGATTAGCCAATTCGATGACTGTATGATAATAAGGCACCAAATCCTCGTGGCGGACCTCATATTCGCCTTTAACCTGATTGATAATCAGTTTTGAATCGCCGTAAGCTTCAAGGTAGCGTACCCCCATTCCATGGGCGAGCTGAAGGTCAATAAGTAGAGCATTATATTCTGCTACATTGTTGGAGCATGATTCCGTTAGGGAGAATGCTCTAGGAAGGACGTAATTTTGTGGAGAGATAAACACAACCCCCACGCCGGCGATGATCCTGCCCTTAGGACCTATTCGTGATGCTCCATCGAAGAACATCTGCCATACTTCATCCTCTGAGGTTACATTGGACTCGAAGACTTCGTCTGGAATATCTTCGTGAAGTTTTGAGTTCTCCGGGACTGGATGAGCAGCCAAGAACTCTGCAAGAGCCTGGCCTTTAAACGCCTTTTGAGGGATAAAGATCATGTCGTATTGAGACAACAGAAGCGCCCATTTAGCTAATCTCGAATTCAATGATCCTGGCTTCTTCATGAGAAGACGCAAAGGATTCACTCTAGAGATGACATGTATCGTTTGGCCGACCAAATAATGTCGTGTCTTCTGAACAGCAAAGACAAGAGCTAAACACTCTTTCTCGATGGGATTATAGCGAGATTCCGCCCCTATCAGAGTCCTGCTCAGATAATAGATGGCCTGTTCGTGGCCATTGTCATCCTTTTGAGCAAGGAGGGCACCAAGAGAATAGTCCATAGCTTTCACATAAAGCAAGAATGGTTTTCCTGATGTGGGGGCCACTAAGACTGGAGGTTTTATGAGATATCTCTTGATGTCTTCATAAGCTTCCTGACAAGCTTGATCCCATACGAAGGAAGCACCCTTTTTCATGAGTCGGGTGAACGGTTGACAGCGGCCAGAGAGATTTGCGATGAATCTTCTGATGTAAGCCAGTCTATCCTGCAAGCCTCTAAGCTCTTTGAGGTTCCTCGGTGGATGCATGCTCTGAATGGCTTTGACCTTGTCTGGGTCAAGATAAATTCCTTTTGAAGTAACGATAAACCCAAGGAACTTGCCACTCGAAACTCCCAAGAAGGATTTTGTAGGATTCATTTTCAGTTGATGAGCCTGCATTATGTCGAACATTGTTCTCAAGTCACAAAGATGGTCATCCTTGTTGCGGCTTTTGACAGCAATGTCGTCGATATAGCATTCTAACCGTTTTTCGGAGATGATCGCGGAAGATTGTACTCATTGCCCGCTGATAGGTTGCTCCGACGTTCTTCAGTCCGAAGGGCATTACAGTGTAGCAGTATACCCCCAAGGGTGTTCGGAATGAAGTATGCTTCACGTCGTCGGGGTACATTTTGATCTGATTGTACCCTGAAAAACCATCCATAAAAGACATTCTTTCGAATCCACATGTATTGTCAATCATGACATCGGTAATGGGCAGTGGGAATTCTGAAATCACCTAGAGGGGGGTGAATAGGTGATAAGGCTAATCTAGAAACTAAATGCGGAAGCTAAAACTAATTTACAACACACTTAATACAACCAACGAGTGTAGCCGAATTCCCCGTGAAGGGCTCTGGACTAACTCCTCTTGATTCCCCTAGATAAGGGTTGAGGTGCTATATGAAGCTCTCGTGGTTAAGACAAGTGAGGCACACACAAGCAAACCAAGCATATAATAGATGAGCAATATGAAAGATGCAAAGCACAACACAAGCAAGTATGATATGATGCTATGAATGTGCACAACACAAATAAAGAGAGAGAGGGTTAAGAGACAATGGATCAAACGCAAACACAAAGATATGTTTCGAGGTTCGAGCCCCTAGCTCTACGTCCCCGCCTTCACCGAGAAGGATTTCTAATCCACTAAGGAGTACCGAACTCCTCTCTCAACCTTACAATGCCACCGAGGCAATACAACCACAATCCACCTCTACCGAAGAGGGATAGGCCCGTAGCCAAACAACCAAACTCCACCTCTCACTAGAGGGAGCAAACCATAATCTCAACCTCTACCAAAGAGGGAGCAAACCACCACTCCAATCAACCTCTACCAAAGAGGGATACAACAAATACAAGGAGGGTACAACACTTGGTGGTATCTTTCAACCACAAAAAATCTCTTTCCACAAAACAAAGATCCTAAATAGATAGGATAGAAGATATAGCTCAAGTGGAAAACAAGTGTTTGGAAATCAAAAACTCAAAGGAAACACTTGGGAAAATAACTAGGATAAGAATTAAGATCAAAAACAAATCCCAAAAGCTTTTCCTTTTATTTGAATTTCCAAACCCTTGTGAAACAAATAAAGATAAACTCTTTTTAAGCTCTAAACACTTTTGAAAATTTTTTTTAAACACTAGAGAAACTCTGGAATTTTTTGTCAAAAGTCTTGTCAAAAACCCCAAAGAGATGGGCTTAAATAGGCCTCTCCAACAAACTAGCCGTTGGTTGATTTTTCAGCCAGCACGGCTGGCGGTCGACCGCCCGGTCGACTGCCAACGGTCGATTTTTCGACCGTTGGAGGAAGCCGGTCGACCGCCCGGTCGACCGCCCAAAAACAGAGAGCAAAACTCTCTTGCCGGTCGACCGGTCCGGTCGACCGTGCCCTGTGCCTGGCCAACGTGCACAGGTCTGTGCACGTCGGTCGACCGGTCGGTCGACCGAATCTGGAACCCGGTCGACCGTCCCGGTCGACCGCCAGAGCCTGGCAGGCAGCACTTTGGGTCAGAAATCTGAGTTTAAAAATATTCTAAAAAATCCTATAAATCTTCTAAAATCCATAAAAATAGTTTTTTCATTTTACATGGATATACAAACATGTGATAAATATTTCAAGACAAATATCAAACATTTTGAACCATTTTTGTGTCTTGCAAATATTATCAAAAATCAAAAACTGTATTTTACCAAACTTAGATTTTTCAATAGGAAATCTGATTTTTCCTAAAACTCATGAATAGGCATATCAAAATAAGTTTGTCTAAGATATGAAGCATGTATGTATATCGAACACATCTAATATACATAAAAACCATTTAAACTTGTTTTGATCAATCTATTCATGAAAACCAATTCCAAAACATAAAACTTGTGTGTGTTGTGAACTTGAGCATTATCAACTATCTAATCTTTACACATGGATCTAAAACACACTAAACTATGGATACCTAAGTCTTCTTGACGATCTCCATCTTCAAGTTGACTCGATCCAAAACTGTGATCCACGAGCGAGTGCAATGAATGATCTTGAAGCTCGGACTCTGGAATCACCATGTGAAAGCTTCCAAACTCCTCTTGTTGAAGCAATCACAAACTAATATCTTGCTAAATGATCTGAAACTAAAATCACAAGATTATTAGTAAACATAACTACATGAGTTAATCATCATCAAAACTAGAGTGGAAGGCCTTTGGGCCAACAATCTCCCCCTTTTTGATGATGACAAAACTCATGGAGTTATATATGCATGGATTAAAGTTAAGCTTCAAGGAAGATCCCCCTTAACTCATGCATAGCAATAAACATAATAAATATGCAATGAAAGCTCATAAACATGTATGCATAGACATGCATAAAACGTGCTCTTGATATCAATAAAAACATGCTCTTAATAGCAATGAAATGCTCTTGATACCAATTAAACAATTAAACGACAAACTAATAAATAAAACAAAACATGCATCATAAAACATGTACCAATCATGCATATATATATATATATATATATATATATATATATATATATATATATATATATATATATATATATATGAGTTTATATGTATTTTAAACTCACAATAATTCTCCCCCTTTTTGTCAATCATCAACAAAGGGGCAAAGTAAAAACAAAACATTCTTCTCCCCTTTTTGTTCGAAACAAAGAATCAATAAAGGGTTCAAACAAACACAGAGTTCCTAGTCCGCAACACCTACAACTCTCGGACTCCCTAGTCCGTACACACCGCAAGCCCACCGGCTCGCCGAGGCCGCACCTCAAACACGGAGTTCACACACGAACTCGAAACCACCGAGTCCCCACTAGGACCCGAAACAATGCGAACACAACCGTCCGCCTCCTCAAAGGAACAAAGTAGAACTTTGGTGATCACAACTCTTGATCACCTAAAATCCTCTCACAATAACACTCCCTATAGGGTAGATATAGCAATGGATAGCTCAAGTGTTGTGTGAGAAAAAACTAGGAAAGAGATGGTGGAGGAAAACTCAAAGAAATTCTCTTTACACTCTTGATAAATCTCTCCTTTTGATTGGAAATATTGCTCTAAATTAAGTGGAGGAAAACCTCTAAATGGTTCAAGAAAAATTGGTGAAAATCCACATGAAAATCTTGGTGAAAAACAACGCCCAAACCCCCAAATTTATAGGGCTAGAAAAACTAGCCGTTGGGGTTCTGTCAGGCCTGTCGGTCGACCGTCCAGCCGACCGGCCAACGGTCATATTTCAGACCATTGTGCCATCGGTCGACCGGCCGGCCGACCGAGGCAAGGATACAGAGAGTAAACTCTCTGTCCGGTCGGCCGCCCGGCCGGCCCTGGCCTTTCCAGAGAGCAGAGCTCTCTGGACGGTCGACCGGGTCGGTCGGCCGGCCTCCTGCCAGAACTGGCTGTGCACGTCTGTGCACGTCGATCGACCGGGTCGGTCGACCGGCTGAAGCCAGGTCAGGTCTGAATTAGGGATTAAAAACTTGGTCTTTTGGCTCACATAAAAATCCCATAAAATACATAAAAATCTACAAAAATAGTTTTACCAATATACTTTGATAAACAAACATGCTTGCACAAAATCAAGGTATGTTATAAAAGATTTGGACTATTTTTGTAAGTTGGAAATATTGGCTTAAATGAAAACAGTATTTTCCTAAAACTTGTTTTCCGAACTTCTTCATGATACAAAAACAAGATATTTTGAATTCATTAAAGCATAGTGTGTATGGATATGATCCACTACACAATTAAGATGAAATATCTATGTTTTTGGCATTAAGCTCTAAATATGGTTTTGGTTTAAAACATGTATATAAGAAAACACCAAAAACCAAAATAGTATTCTTCAAAAATGAAAGTCTTTTCTAAACTGAAAATTCTTTTATGAAAAGACATTTAAATCAAGAGTGTGTGTGTGATATATATACTTGAGCAATCCACCAACTACTCTATCCTTTACATTTTATCTAAAAAATAAAATCTTCTAAAACTAAATCTTATACTTAGACACAAGTCTTGATCTTGAAGTCTTCCCTTGAAGTCTTCTCATCATCTAGACTTGGTCCAAAAGCAATCCAATGAGCTCGACTTCTCTTGAGTACTTGATGTGGTCTTGATGCATAGGCTCGTGAATCAACCGGTGCTAGCTCCAAAATGTGACTTTAAATCCTTTGTTGAAGCTCCACACCTACTAAGATCTTGATCATAAATCTGACACTAATTAAACATAAGATCATTAGTACTATAACTTCATGAGTTGATCATCATCAAAACTAGAGTGATGGGCCATTGGGCCAACAGAGGGGACGTCGCAAGTCAAGAGATCCAAAATTGACTTGTTCCGTTCTCAATATGAGAATTTTTATATGCTTGAAAATGAAAGTATAGATGAAATGCTCACTCAGTTCATCGAGATCACTAATGTTTTATCCTCTTTAGGTGACAAGATTGATAATGATCAAAAGATCCGAAAGGTTATTAGAGCTCTTTCCAAATCTTGGAAAGTCAAGGCAACCACCCTCATGGAGCTAAATGATAGGGAGGAGATGAACTTCTCCGGCTTCATCGGTAATCTCAAAACTCATGAGATGGAAATGAAGGTGAGAGAAAAAAGGGAGGCTCTAAAGAAGAAAGCAATAGCTTTTAAAGTGACTCCATCCTCCTTTGATGAAGATGAATCATCGGAAGACTACGATGAGGACTTTGTCATACTCATTAAAAAAGTGGGCAAGATGTTCTACAAGAAAGGTAGACAAAGAAACTTCCGAAGAGGAAGACCTTAAGGAAGACTTGAATAGAAAAGGGAGAAAACGGGTCCATGCTTTCATTGCAAAAGAACGGGTCATCTAATTGCGATTGCCCCTCTCTATAAGGTACAACCTTCAAGAACGTGCAAAAGAAGAAGAAGGCGATAGTGGCCACGTGGGTTGACTCGGAGACAGAATCTGAAGAGGAGATTGACACCGCACACATGTGCTTCATGGCACATGGTGATGAAGCTTCTAAGTAAACCTAGAAAACTCTTTAGAAGATGAGGATTTGACCATGGATGAATTAGCACAATTTTTTGAAGAACTACAAAATAGATATGAAATTTTTCTTTCACAAAACAAAAAATTGAAAAAGGAAAATGATTTATTAAAGAACAAATTTGAGATTGTTTTAAATGAGAAAAATGATTTGTCAAAATCTTTTGAGAAAATGAAAATGGATTTTAAAAAATATAAAACTACTTATAAGGGTAAAAGCCCAAGTATCACTTATAATAAAAATGACTTTTTGGATATTCAAAAATGCATTGAGGTTTTGAATACTACTTTGAAAAAGTGTGCATTTGACATGAACAAATTTACATCTATGTTTCCTAAAGGAAAAACCCAAAGGAAACACACTCCTCATGCATCAAACACACATCATGAAAAGCATGCTCACTCACATCAACACAAGCATGCATTTATGTATGGAAAAATATATACTTGTGCACATTGTGGTCGCAAAGGCCATTTAGCAAAATTTTGTTATACAAAATTAAATATGATTAATAAAAATGTTTGGGTTCGAGAAAGTACTAACCCCATAAGACCCAAAAAGATTTAGGTGCCAAAGGACATGCCAAATTTGATTGATACAGGTGCGTCGTCGTCCTCTAAGACTTAAGGGGAGATGCTGCCCGGATGGTGGAGGCGTCAAAGTTCAACGAACAAATCGGCACTTGCATCACTATCAATAAGGCACCTATTTTGGAGATTGCCCATGCTTTGGTAACTTCTCCACTTGAGAATTTTATTTCTAACTAGACCTATACATGCATAGGATTTGCTAGTTTCATATTGTGAGAATATGCTTTAATTATGTAGACTTGCATATCCTTATTTTTTTGTATCTTGACTATAGTTGAGATCGTGTATTTAGTTTGCTTTTATTTCTATACTAGCCATATTTTGTTTGTCCATGTATCAAGTATTTTTTTTATTTGGTTAATAAATGTCTTTATAAGTATATTGTCAAAAATAAAAATTTATTTAACCAAAATTAAGCAAATAAATAGAGATAGCAATTGCGCGCCTCAACTCTTATCTAGAGGAATGTCGAGGAGAAGTTCAGAACCCTTAAAGGGGTATTCGGCTTCAATATCTCAAATTTATTACTTAATTATTAAAAAAAATATTATGTTGTTAATAATAATAAAAATAAAAATTAATTTTTATGTGTTTTTCATGCCTATTAAAATTTTAACATTATTTCCCTGTTTTATATGTCAAAATATAAGATTCTAATTTCATCTTAAAAGAAAATAAATTATAACAAAAAAATTTTTATTGTTTTTTGGGCATTTACGGTCGACCGAGTTAGTCTGTCATAGGCCCGGTCGACCGGGTGTTCGATCGAGATAACCTGGAATACAAAAATATATTTTTCCCGAAGCCGGTCGACCAGGCGGTCGAGCGACTGAAACCGAGTTTGCTCTCGGTTTGCACCGGTCGACTGGATGTCGGGTCTGGTTGTTAACCCGGTTTCTTATAAAGACCTAAATCCCCAAATTCCCTCATTTCTTCTTCTCCAACCGACTTCTCCTCCTTCCTCTCTTCAATTCTCTTCTTCTCCCATCAATTCCAACCCCTTAAACTCTTTCCACTCCAAAATTTATCCTACAAAATTCGTTTAAATCTTTCTCAGGCTCCAGATCTGTAATTTTTCAGGGATTTTTCTTGGATTTGAAGGTATAACCAAAATTTCTCCTTAATCTTTTCAATTTTCTTTATTATTCTCGTTTATCCATCTTTATTTCGTGCTATTATCTTCATTAATCATTCACCTTGTCCAAAAGATCCAGATCTGAGAAGGGGAAAACCCCTGAATCATCTTCCAACCCCTTCATCTCCCAAAATGCATCTCATAGATTTTTAATTATCCACAATAAAAATGTTATCTCAGGTAGGACTATGGTGCTTAGTGATTTTGAGCACCTTAATCTTGCTAATATTTTAAGTACTAGTTCACTTGAGCATTTTGTTACCATAAAAGAACCAGTTTACCCTGAACTAGTCCATTATTTTTACTCTAACCTGTCTTTTCAAAATAATCATATCAGGTCTAGAGTTTTGGGTAAGGATATAAATATTTCCCTTGATAAATTTTCTAATCTCCTACACCTCTCCTGTGAAGGGGTAGATATTTATAATGTGGATCTACATGAATTTGATTATCCTGACGGCGAGTCTGCCCATACCGTCTCTATTTTGCTTCACGATGATGATAACCCTGCTTTAGTTAGGAATGAGAAGGTGAAGTATTACACTCTCACCGTCCAAGTCTTAGCTAAAATCATTTTCTATAACCTCCTGCCAAAATCTGGAGAGTATTGTCACGCTATGTGTTCTTCTCCTCTTCTGATCTATTGCCTTCTGAAAGGCATTAAAGTAAATATTCCTAAACTCGCCATCGACTACATGACGTCCGATCATCTTTTCTGGTCCCAAACCGGCACTTGCCCTTTGGGATGCTTATCACACATCACTGAAGCAACTCAGATTCGATCTTTCTACTGAACGGTCTATCGAACTGTCAGTTGACATCAACAGCACTCTTCTCAAGAGGATGCATGTTAGGGAGCGTGCTCCTGCTCCTCAGCCGTAGCCTATCATACCTGATGTTGCTCCAGGATCTTCTTCTGCTCCTTTTGACCCTATCAAGCTCTCTCCACTCAGCTTTGGGAGCACAACCAGCAGATGTCCGCTCAGATGACTGCTCACTTTCAGCGGCTAGAGCAGCGAGTGGATAATGATCTCCATCACATTTGTGATTCTATTCGCTATATGCAGACCTGCGTCCATGACATCTATAGTAGGTACACTTGGTCGGTTCCTCTTCCGAGAGGTCACTCATAGCCACTTCCTCCCACGGGTCCTCCTTTCGACGCATGGGCTCCTTCTCCTGTTGTTCCTGAGTGATTGTACTCTAAAATTATATTTTTATCATCACTTTTACACATATATCCTTGATCATTCCTTTATTAATTAATGCTATTAACCCTCTTTTTGATTATGGTGTGTAGTTATTTAAATGAGAGGATAAAGATACAAGAAGCTTCATTTTATCCCTAATCCTATTTAAAGTTGGATTTTAAATTAAATTGAATCCAAAGGAGAAAAAGATTATCTTAATCTCCGATGCAAGTTCAAATTCAGAAGATAAAGTCCTAGAAGATGAATAAGACAAAGCTAATTCTATAACGAATAAGGAGGATAATTCAAATTAAATGGAGTTCAAAATCAATTCAGACTCGGATTCAGACTGTACATGTTTTAGTATTCAGATTATAACTTTTGTTATAGATATTCAAATCTAATGATTCAAGATGCTACAGAAAGAAGACTTGAAGGACTACAATGCTTCTATTTATCATTCTGTCAAATTCAGCCCTATGATAAGTCATATTCTGCAAACAACATGATGACTTGCTGCAGGACTGAATTCCCTATTGAATTAGGAAATCTTCTAATTTGTATTCTAGTGTGATTAGCTTTGAGTTCTATTTAAAGAGCTGAAGTCTCTGATAATCTCCCATCTCCACATCAGAGATCATAACTTAGGATTTTTCTTTTAATCTCTTCTTCAAATTTCTTTTGTAATTTTTATTTCTAGTTCTACTTCTAATTCAAGATTTGTGAGAAGGAGAAGCTATTATAATTTGAGGTGACAGATCAATACAAGGTGTTTTCGTTCTTTTCATATCTCTTTTGTTATTTATTTTCTTTTTTACTTTTTCTTGTTTTTTTATTTCTTGCTTTCTTTTACTTGTCATGTTTACCATGAGTAGCTAAAATTTTCTCATAGCTTACTAAGACATCACCACCATCACATCTAATGTCTAGTAGATAACCAGATTAGATCATATGCATGCCTACTCCAATTATTATTCTTGAAGATTCATCAGGATAAGCAATTAGGTCAAATATTTTCTAATACTTCTTAACTGTTTTTCTTAATCTATACTTGATGAAAATCTTGATATTTTAATGTTAAACTTTAATTAGTATTATTTCAAATAGGGTTAAGATTTGCGAAATACTTTCTAATAATTTTTTTTACTTTATACTTGATAGACAACCTTGATATTGTAACGTTAAAACTTGGATGGTGTTATTGCAAATCATAATCTAGTTTCTATCCGATGTATCTTGCTTGATTTTGTGGTAGAATATCATGTTTAGGATTTAAAGTGAAGTAATTATCTATCTAGCATTAGAATGTATGGTGGTTGATTATTAGTAAGCTGTGAAACTTTCTTTTAGTTTGATTCTTTATCCACATACAATCCATCACCTCTTTTTCACGTTCTTTAAACAGAGAAGATAAAAAGGAAGACAATATTATCAAAAAGCTTCTATCACATCTTTCCCTGAGGTTCGACCAGTTTAGCTCTTGCTACAACGGTTATTGCAAAAATTTAGAGTTTAAACCAATCACATATACTTTTCATATTCTCTGTACTCTGTTTTGTACAATCACTGAGGCACCAGCTTTCCCAGGAGACCCTGATTTCCAGGAGGGTTGACCCCTTTTGTTGATGACAAAAGGTGGGAGAGATATTTGATGGAGTGATTTGAGGGAGTTAGTTTTTATGTTTGAAGTATTTATTTTTTGTATTTGGATATGTTGTTTGTTTTATGGACATATGTTTTGTGTGTTTGTGTGTATTTAGTTTTTGAGGTTGGCATGAACCTCTAAGCATGTATAGACATATTTATTTCTGATATGGCAGTTATCCTTATTGTCTCTATGTGGTATATATGTTTGGTTGTGTATTGTTTCTTATTCCCTTTTGATCCAACCATCTGCCACTTATTTGGAGGCTGGAGGTATTTTTGGATGGATGGAGGTAACCATTTGTGCATACAATCTCATATCTCTGTATCATTATTATGCATAGATGGTTGGCATATGAGTCTAACTGTTATATTCTTTATATATGCTTTTATTATGCATTTAGCTCTTTTATGTCTTATTCATATATATGCATGTGTTAAGGGGGAGCTTCACTTAAAGTCTCTTCCCAAAATATTTATAATAACTCCATATGTTTTGTCATCATCAAAAAGGGGGAGATTGTTGGCCCAAAGGCCATTAGCCCTAGTTTTGATGATAACAAATCATATATAGTTAGGTATTAACAAAATTGTTTAATTAAGTTTCAGGCAAAAACATATGTTGCATTTCGGCTCCATCACAAGACTCACACATTTGGAAGCCAAGAAGATTTAGATCCCAGAGCCTAGCACACTAGAAGAGCTCTAGGATCAAGCAATACGAGAAGACTATTTCAAGATTTGTATTTTACCTTTTCCATTTTAGTTAGGATCTATAGTCATTTGTTAAAACCAAGATAAAAGAAGTTGATAGCTTTTGAATTGTCACACACACACATTTCATATTCCTTTATGTTTTCTAACAAAAATTTATTACCTGGTTTCTTATCGAGTTTCAAAAAAACAAAGTTTCAGAAAATCAGGTTTTAGAAAAATAAGTTTTGGAAAACTAGTTTTTTTGTTTTAGAAAAGAATTTTTTTCAAAATATAGTTCTAATTTATTTGGTATTGATCTATGATCACACTCTAGATCTTCAAATCCCTAGAACTCTATTTTGTATTTACTTATCAAAAGAAAATTTGTTGAAAAAATATTGACTTCAAAATGATATCCAAAAACCTATTTTGGCCCTCAGTCGACTGCTGGCAGAGCAAAACTGCTCTGTCGGTCGAGCGGGCGGTCGACCGAAATGCACCAAATGCACGTGCACTTCAGTCGACCGGTCCGGTCAACCGTTTTAAAGAGCAGTGCTCTCTGTTTGTTCCTGTCGACCGGCCCGATCGACCGACAAAGAGTTTCACTCTCTGTTTGGGAACCATGGTCGATCGTCCGGTCGACCGCTTTCCCAACGGTCAGAAATTCGACCGTTTCAGCAGAAATTTCTGCTGATTTGGCTCCAACGGCTAGATTCAGTTTTGCCTTTTGTTGGGTCTTGTCCCAATGAATCTATTGCATTTTCTAGCCTGGTTTTTCATCTCCTATAAATGTGGGACTATGAAATAACTTCAGAACAAGATTTCTAAGCCTTACATCAATGTTTTTCATAGTTTAGCCTCTTTGCAAAAAGATTTTCTCTTGAGCCAATTGTTTCCAAATTTTGTGTTTTAGCTTGGGCCTTTTCTCTACTTCTCTGCTTGCTATTTGCACTACACAATCCCAAGTGTTTCACTTCCTCATCTTGGTTGTAGGGCTGTGCTTGTGAGCTATCTTTGTGATCAAGTATTGATCATTGTTTTCTTCGATTAAGATGTTGTAGAGGTTGCGGTCTCGAGCGAGCTAGTGAGCTCCAAGTTCGTGTTGCGGCACCGTGAGAGAGGACAAGTGTGTCCGAAGAGTTCTAGTGAGAACTTGTAACCGATTGACGATCCGGTGAGATCGGTCATAGTGGAAATCCTTCATCGTGTTGAAGGTGGGGACGTAGAGCATTGGCTCGAACCTCAAAACATATCCTTGTGTTTGCGATTGTCTACTATATCTCTAGACTCTACTCTCTCACTTTACTTGCACTTATATTGCTTACTCTTTGCAAGATCAATCTAATTGTTATTGCTTATTGTTAATTTGTTTTTAATTCTGCATTATTTGCCATTAAGTATAGCCATCACCTATTCACCCCCCTCTAGGCGATTTTCATAAATCACCAGGCCATTAAAGCTCTGCAACACGTTGCAACATATTACTTATATATATTTTCCAAGATCTGTCTTCTCGTTCAAACTGCAACTCACCATACCTCCCCCTCTCCTCTGTACACCACGTGCGCCGCTCGCGCCTCGAGCCCTGAGTCCCAACACCAGGCCATAGCTCTAGGGCCCTTCTCCATCTCTTTCCTCTCTCCAAATATCTATCTCTCCCAAGCTCTCCACCTCCACAACTTCTTCATCTTTCTTCTTCTTCTTCTTCTTCTTCACCTCCCCCTTCTCCACCAGACCACCGCCACACCACCGCCTTGTCCAGGCCGCTGGAGGCACCCAGGCCATGCGACCACACCCAGGGCCCCTGCCGCCCCACTCACCCTCTTTCTCTCCTCTTTATTCTCTTTCTCCTTGTTTCTCTTCTTCATCTTCTTCTTCCTCTCTTCTCCGCCTCCTCCGCCACGCCGACCAGAGATGTCGCTGCCGGCCAGCGCCTCCACCGCATGGCCATCGCGGCTCTTTCCCGCTCTCCCTCTCTGTTTCTCTCTTTCTCCATTCTCTCTCTTACTCTCTCTCTCTCTCTTTCACTCTCTCTCTCTGTTCTCTCTCTCCTCTTTTTTTTCAACGGGTCCACACCAAATTAATACTCGACCCGGAATCTACTCAAACCCGTAATCTGCACCCGCAACACATTTACCCAAACCCACGTGAGAGAGGTAAGGTTTTAATTATTATTAATTTTGATTGTTTAATTACATACAAATTATTTTATATTAGTAATAAATTAGTTTCCATTAAATGGATAAAAGGAATTTGAGTTAGTATATAGATAAATAATTGAGCTCAAATTAGTTTAATTAGTTTAGTTAATGACATTCAACACTGACTAATAACTTGAGTACTAATAATTATATGTATTAATATATATGATATTTTAAAGTAGACACTAGTATATAATTGGTAATTCTAACATTACATATATCTAGTTAATAATAGAATATTAAATTAAATAGCTAATAATTAGAAACTAATGTATGTAGGTTAAATATTAGATAAGAATAATTAGTAGAAATTAAATAGAATCTACTTAATAATTATTACGAAATGTTATATGGTTAACGATAGTAAATAATTGGTATTCAAGCTAGCATTCTATGAAAATTAAATAATTAGTGCTTTAATAATTCAATTAGTAATTAATCTACCACACTAATGTGATAACCAAGTTGATATATTCCATAATTGTACACCGCAAGTTCAATTAACTACTATTTAATAAATAGTAAATAAATAGTATTTAAAAAATTATAAGAGTATTAACTATATGGATATTAATATGAATAGATAATTTTGAAACTAGCGACGTTGTTAAATACTTATTAGATATAAATTAGTAACTAGAATCTGTATAACTATTTAAAATTAGTAATTAACATATAAATGACCAGTATTTAAATAACTTCTAAAATAACTAGTAGTAACACTGAATAAAATATTTAAAATAAATAAACCCAAATAAGGTCGATACCACTCCAAAATAAATAAAATACTTACCTCGAAGACTTAGAAAATCTAGACTGATATGAATTGTTTGATTTTCTAGGCCGCAAGTTTGACCCGGTATCTGTTGTTAATAAGGGACAGTCAGACCCCGCGACAAGAGGCAAGTGTACATGTTTCTCTTCTCTTTAACTTTCCTGTTGCTTACGATATTTTTCTTTAATTGTTATCTCTCGATGTCATATCTAGGTTATTTGTATTGTCCCGTGATCATGTTATACCTTATTTGCTCTGATTATAGCCCTTAATTATTATATTCTTAATATATTACCGATTTTACCTTGTGATCATATTACTTTATCTTGCATATTACTTTGCATCTCGTTACCGTTGATGCATGCAACTAAACTTAAATTGACACTATTATTTATATGTGATAGACCGATTTATTGGCACGAAAATTAATATTGATCATGACTAAGATTTATGATCTAGATTCTTGAGGATAAATGTATGATAATAAACCAAATATTATGATATTCTTGATCATTTGACATTTTTGGAGAATTATTGAGAATATGATTGATAGTTAAAGACTGTAAATCAGATGATATTATGCTTCTGATATTATTGAAAATTAATCAAGGAAATCGATCGTTATATTTTGAGGCAATATTTGTGGATATTTTATTGGGTTATGATGCATACAATCATAATCAGATACTATGACCATTAGATTACGTACTTGATATATTGACACTACTTGTAAAACTCTGTATTTATCTCTTGATATTGTCACTGTTAATACTGTCACGTGATCATGATATACACTATATTCACTATTTGACATTGACATTTTTGATATCGATTTGTGATCGTATCTCACCGAATCACCCATTGTCTTGCACTTGCATTGATTAATGAAATTATCCAAACCGGGGTTACTGGGGGAGACTGGTAGCAGGGAATCAGGGAAGTGTGCTTGGAAGGGCGGCTCCTTCGAGGGCCTTGCCACACGTGATATTGTGTTCTTATGATCTTGTGATTTATGTGCATACTTATTATTACATGTTACATGATACCTGAGTACAGTGAATTATTTCTCCCTGCTATCAGGATCTTCTAACGCATCACTTGTTTGATATGCAGTTGTCTTGTGAGATGGAGCACAGGATGGTTGCATTAGCATAAGGTAATAAAATACTATTCATAGGCACTTCATCATATTCTGCATTGTCTTCAACAATCTAACTCGTCTCGTACTGTTTCTACTCGTGATATAGGTCCTTATATGTGTTTTCGTGGCACTGACACTAGAGACTCCTATGACATGCATTATCTTGATTACATGATATTCTTGAACTGGCCATGTGATTATAACTTGTGATCTTGTATTCTTGTGATCTTGTGATTATATTGCACGACTTTTACTTATCTAGGACATCTCATGTTCATTATATCCATGTCACGACATGTATACATAAACTTACTGTATGTGATCTTTTATTCTATTTATTTTCGTGATTGTTATTACTCCCAGTTCTTGATACTGGCAAACATTTTTTTTTATTTTGATGCTCTATTTGAACTCTTGATATACTTTCAAGTTTCTATTGTTCTTTACTTCTCTGTGTAAGCTTGTTGGTTTGGTTCTAACAGACTTATATTATTTTTCAGCATCTAGACCAGAGAATCAATATAAGAGAAATGATCGTAGAACACATTATGATTCAATCGTCCTCTGGCGAGTTTAATTTCACTTTCTTGACTTGTTTTATTTAGATATGGTGGATGATATTATTAATGATTCAACATTTCACATATGTGTTTTTATCTCTGTGCTTGATTGTATATACATATATGTCTGCTGTCCTGCTCGTAATTGACAATTTAGGATATTCATGAAAGAGATTTCACTTTCCGCGAGTATCTGCTAGCCACTGTCACGTACATGTACGCTGTATTTATAAATCACCTAGAGAGGGGTGAATAGGTGATGGCAATACTAAATGGCAAATAATGCGGAATTAAAATTTACTTGCTAGCAACCTAATAAATATCAATCACAACACAAGGAATACTTACAAATAAGTAAACAATATAAGTGTGCAAGTAAGTAAATTGAGTAGAGTGAAGAGAGAGAGTAAGCAATCGTAAACACGATGATATGTTCTGAGGTTCGAGCTACTGCTCTACATTTTCACCTTCAACACTATAAAGGATTTTCACTATGACCAATCTCACTAGATCATTAACTGTTATAAGTTCTCACTAGAACTCAATGGACTCACAAGTCCTCTCTCGCGGTACCACAACACTAACAACGGAGCTCACTAGCTCACTTGAGGCCGCAACCTCTACAACTTCATAATAGAAGGAAATCAGTGATCTTCTCTTGATTACAAAAGTCTCAAAAGCATAATCTTATAACCAAGATAAGAAGGTAAATCTCTTCGGGATTGTGTAATGGATATAGCTTGTAAAGATGTAGAGAGAAGGCTCAAGCTAAAAATCAAGAATGCGGAATTTTGGCTCAAAAGAAAATCTTTTAAGAAAAAGACTAAAACTTGATTAAATCTTATTGTAAACTTGTAAAAACTTGTTGTAGGATTTTTCTATAGTCTTACTATTTATAGGAGATGGAAACATGAGGAGAAAATTCAATAGAATCATTGGGAAAAGACCCGAAAAAGACTAACAGAAAACTAGCTGTTGGGAAAAAATTAAAAGAAAATTCTTCTGTCAGTCGACAGCCAACGGTCAGATTTTCGACCGTTAGGGATAGCGGTCGACCGGTCGGTCGACCGTTTGTCCCAACTAGAGAGCAAAGCTCTCTGTTGGTTGACCGGTCAGTCGACCGGTCGGTCGACCGTGACCAAATCGAGTGCAAAGCTCTTGTAGTCGGTCGACCGAACGGTCGATCGAAGTGCACACAAAGCACTAAGGGAAACTTTGTGCATGTCGATCGACCGAGCAATTTTGCTCTGTCTATGGTTGACTGGTCGGTCGACTGACCTTGGGTCAGAAACATATTTTAAAGATCTTTTTGAAACCAATCTTTTTTCGACAAAAATATACTTTGATCTTAAACACAAAATAGAGTTCTTAGGACTAGATAGATCAGTGTGTGATCGGATCAACACAAAATAAAAATAGAACTATATTTTGTAAAAAAAATGAAAATCAGTTTTTTTGAAACTCGTTTTTCCAAAACTCGTTGAAAACGATAAAGAGAATAGTTTTGAACTCTTTTTAGAATACTTTAGGAATATGAAAGATATGTATGTGTCAATCCCAAAAGAGCTATTAACCTATATCATCTTGGTTTTAACAAATGACTATAAATCCTATCTAAAATACAAAAAGAAAAAAATACAAATCTTGATATAGTCTTCTCTTGCAATCTTGATCCTTGAGCTCGTCTGTGTGCTTAGGCTCTGGGATTGACATGTTATTGGCTTTCAAATGTGTGAGTCTCGTGATGGAGCTGAAATGCAACAAAGAGTTAACCTGAAACTTTGCTAAACGAAATTGTTTAAAACATAACTACATATGTTTTGTTATCATCAAAACTAGGGCTAATGGTCTTTGGGCCAACAATCTTCCCCTTTTGATGATGACAAAACACATAGAGTAATCACAAATAATTTGAGAAGAGACTTCAAGTGAAGCTCCCCCTAAACACATGCATATATCAAATGTGACATATAGGTAAGATGCATCAATAATAGCATATGAATAAGAGATATCAGTTAAGCTCTATACAACCCATCTATGCATAGCAAGAATACAGAATTCCAAAAGTGTATGCACAACCAGTTTTCTCCAACCAACCAACCAATAACCTCCAACCTCCAAAATAATTGGTAAATGGTTGGTTTACAAAGGATACTTAAGAACACAAATACACCAAATACCACACATAAAAGATATATATCAAATATCAACCATAAAAAGAGATACATAACTTCCTAAAGACAACAGAGATATCATAAAAGAAATTGTCTATACAAAGGTTCATGTCAACCTCAAAATAAGTTCCAAACCATAAAATAAGTACTACAATATAAAAACACATATCCAAACACCAAATACTACATGTTCACATAAAAGAACACATAAATAAAGATATGAAAACATAAAAACTCCTAGATAACTCCAAAATCTCTCTTCCCTTTTTTATCATCAACACAAAAGGGGTCATTCTTCCTGAAAGTCTGGATCTTTAGAAGGAGCTGGTGCCTCGGAAGGAGCTGGAGGAGGTACCCAGGGGTCAAATGGAGGACCCGATGCAGGAGAGGCTATACATGGTCTCTCGCAAGAGGAGCATGCCAAGCGTGCCCATTATAGCTCTCGTTGACGCACGTCTGAAGGTAGCAAATGGATAAGCAAATATATTGCAGGTCCTTTTGAACTCCCTACTCAATCCTCTCAAAATGAGCAGTCATCTCCAGATCATGATGTTCACGAAGCTAAGCAGAGAGAGCTGTATATGGGTCAACAGAGGCTAAGGAGACTGAAGAGGATATAGGGGCAACAACAGGAATGATAGTAGGGGCTGAGAAACAGAAGCATGCTCTCTAGCACGCATTCTCTTGAGGAGAGTGTTGTTGATGTCAACAGATAGTTCGATGGATCGTTTAGCAGAAAGATCAAATTTTAATTGTTTGAGAAGTTGGGTAATGAGCATCCCAAATGATAAGTGTCGGTTTAAGATCAGGAGGTGCTCAGAAACCTTGAAATCAATGATGAGCTTAGGAATGTTAACTCTAATATCTTTTCGAAGGCAATAGATTAAGAAGGGAGCAGAACTTTGAGCATGACTATATTCTCCTGATTTTGGCGGGAGATTATAGAACACTATCTTAGCTAGGACCTGAGCGGTGAGCGTGTAATACTTCGCCTCCTCATCGTAAAGTAAGAGAGATGCGGTAAGGGCAGATTCACCGTTAAGATATTCAAAATCACGTATATCAATATTATATATATCTACACCCTCATAGGAGAGATATAGCAGATAGGCAAATCTATCTAAAGAAATGTTAATGTCTTTGCCCAGAACCCAAGATCTCATATGATTGTTTTGAAAAGTCAGATTAGAGTAAAAATAATGCACAAGTTCTGGGTGGACAGGTTTCTTGATAGTGACTAGGTATTTTAGAGAGCTTGTGTTCAAAATATTTGCAAGATTTAAGTGCTCAAAATCAGCACAGCACTACAGTTCTACCAGAAATCACATGTTTATTATAGATAACAGAAAATTTATATGATGCATTCTGAGAAACAAAAGGGTTTTATGAGGATTCAGATTGTTACCCTTCTCATATATAAGCCTCCTAGACATGGTAAAGATAGTAAGATGATAATCAAGATTTTGGCACGAATTTAAGAAAGATTTCAAGAAAAATTATGAAATAAAGAAGATTTAGGAGATTTAGGGATTATACCTTGAAGAAACTAAAATTTCTCCTTGAAAACAAGCGAATCTTGAAGATTGGAGGTGAGATCCAATAAATTTTAGGGATTAACTTGAGCTTGGATGAGGTTTCGGAGAGAATGGATGAAGGGAATTTAGGAGAAGAAGAGGGAGACAGTGGAGAAGAGAAAATGAGAGAGAGATTGGGAATTTAGGGTTTTAAAAAGGGTAAAAACACAGTAGACCTGACACTCGGTCAACCGCTCGGTCGACCGGGGTCTAAACGAGAGCATCTCATTTCAGTTGGTCGAACGATCGATCGACTGGCTTAGGCCAAAAAATTTTTTGTTTCACGTTTTCTCGGTCGACCGCCTGGTCGACCGAACCTATTCTAGTTCAACTCGGTCGACCGGTCGGTCCACCGGGACTACCCAAAAAGCAATTAAAAAAATGAATTAGGGGCTTTAAAATAAAGGTTTAACTTTTTTACATAAAGCAGAGATATAATACCAGAAATGTTATAGGCATGGAAAACACAAAAAATGATATCAAAACAAAAATATTTTTCAATAATTAACTCATATATTAAGCAATTAAAAAAAACAACATATTGAAGCCGAATACCCTTAATAGGTTTTGAACTTCTCCTCGTCATTCCTCTAGATAAGAGTTGAGGCGCGCAATTGTTATCTTGATTTATTACTTAAACATTACTTAAATAGGATATCCAAATTCAAAATAGATATACAATATATATATATATATATACACACACACACACACACACACACACACACACACACACACACACACACACCACACACATGTATATGAATAAATAAGGGAATCTATGTACACATTCATACAAAGATATCTATCACCCAAGTGAGTATGGTTAAACACCATAAACATGGGCAAGCAATACATGGGCCAGTATGTAGAACAAAAGCAATGCCAAAGGACTTAACTCAAGTATAAGCAATCCAAAAAAATCATGTATACATAACTAAAGCATATTAATAAATAAGAAAAGCTAGTTATTCCTATGCATATATAGATCTAGTTAGAATTGAAATTTTCAAGTGGAGAAGTTATCAAACTATAGGCAATCTCCAAAATAGGTGCTTCTTAATAGCGATGCAATATGACGGTTGATCTTTTGAGCTCCGATGCATCCACCACCAAGGCATCATCTCCTACGTCTTGGAGGAGGACGACACACCTACATCAATTAAATTGGGTGTGTTCTTTGGTACCCAAATCTTTTGGGTCCTATAGGGTTAGTACTTTCTCGAACCCAAATATTTTTGTTTAACATGTTTAACTTTGCATAACAAAATTTTACTAAATGGCATTTGCAGTCGCAATGTGCACACGTATATACTTTATCACACATGAAAGCATGTTTATGTTGATGTGCATGTGCATGTTCTGCATTTCATGGTCTGTGTGTGATGAATGAGATGTATATTTTCTTTGGGTTTTTCTCTTTGGAAACATAGAATTAAATTTGTTCATATCAAATGCACACTTTTTCAAGGTGGTATCCAAAACATCAATACATTTTTGGATATCCAAAAATTCATTTTTGTTAAAGGCAATATTAGGGCTTTTGCCTTTACAAACAAGTTTATATTTTTTTTTCTTAAAAGAAATAGATAAGTCATTTTTCTCTTTAAAAATAATTTTTAACTTATTCTTTAAAAGGCATTTTTTTCAATTTTTTTTATTTTGTGCAAGATAAATTTCATATCTATTTTGTAATTCTTCAAAAACTTGTGCAAGTTCATCTATACTTAAATCATCATCTTCTAGAGAGGTTTCGAGATTTACCATGGAAGTTTCCTCTCCATTTTCCATGAAGCAAACGTGTGCGACATCAATCTCCTCTTTGGAATCCGTTTCTAAATCATCCCAAGTGGCTACCATCACCTTCTTCTTCTTATACACGTTCTTGGAGGTAGTGGTTTGAAGTGAGGGGCAATCCGCAATTAGATGACTCATCTTCTTGCAATGAAAACAAGGACCATCTCCTCTTCCTTTTCAAATCTTCCTTGATGTCTTCCTCTTTGAAAGTTGCTTTGTCTTTTTCCTTTTTATAAAACATTTTGCCCACTCCCCTAATGAGCATGGCAAAGTCTTCATCTCCATCTTTGGATGAATCTTCTTCATCAATAGTGGAGAGAGTAGCTTTGAAAGCAATTGCTTTCTTCTTTGAAGTCTCCCTTTCTTCTCTCACCTTTATTTTCTTCTCATGGGTTTTGAGATTTTCAATGAAGCTAGAGAAGTCCATCCCCTCCCTATCGTTGAGCTCCTTAAGGGTTGTCGCCTTGACTTCCCAAGCTTTGGGGAGAGCTCTAATGATCTTTCGAATCATTTGGTCATTATCAATAGTGTAACCTAAAGAAGATAATTCATTAGTAATCTTGGTGAACCGAGTAAGCATCTCATCAATACTTTCATTTCAAGCATGTAAAAATTCTCATATTGAGAATGAAGCAAGTCAACTTTAAATCTCTTGACTTGTGACGTTTTCTCATGAGTAATGATTAGATCATTGCAAACCTCATAAGTACTTTGCAATTAATTACACAAGAAAGATCATCATCATTTAATACTTGTGTAAGTGCATATTGGGCTTTAACATTTGCCTCATAGTCCTTAGCGGCTGCTTCGGACCATGCATCCTCATCACCATGAAGTTCAATGAATTCCTTGGTTATGATCTTAGCTACTCTAACCCCTAGGGACTTGAGGAAGAGGCTCATCTTGACCTTTCAAATGAGAAAGTTCAACCCATCAAATTTGGGTGGGGACTTGATGCTAGAGAAGTCACGTGATGCCATGGAAACAAATATAAGTGCACAAATAAATAGCAAATGCAACAAATAAATATAGCCAAATGAAAGAATCTCCCTAAGGTGGTTAAACCAAAACTAGGGTTAGGTTCTGATACTAATTGTAAATTACCTAGAGGTGGGGTGAATAGATGATGGCTATACTAAATGGCAAATAATGCGGAATTAAAATTTACTTGCTAGCAACCTAGCAAATACCAATCACAACACAAGGAATACTTGCAAATAAGTAAACAATATAAGTGTGCAAGTAAAGAGAGAGTAGAGTGAAGAGAGAAAGAGTAAGCAATCGCAAACACGATAATATATTCTAAGATTCGTGCCACTGCTCTACGTCATCGCCTTTAACACTATGAAGGATTTTCACTATGATCGATCTCACTAGATCGTTAACCATTACAAGTTCTCACTAGAATTCAATGGACTCACAAGTCCTCTCTCGCGGTGACGCAACCCCAACAATGGAGCTTACTAGCTCACTTGAGGCCTCAACCTCAACAACTTCACAATAGAAGGAAACCAGTGATCTTCTTTTGATCACAAAAGGCTCACAAGCACAATCTTATAACCAAGATGAGGAGGTGAAGCTCTTTGTAATGGAAATATTGTAAAGATGTAGAGAGAAGACTCAAGCTAAAAATTAAGAATGTAGAATTTTGGCTCAAAAGAAAATCTTTTAAGAAAAAGACTAGAACTTGATTAAATCTTATTGTAAACTTGTAAAAACTTATTGTAGGGACAATCCCACAATTTATAGGGGATGAAAACATGAGGAAAAAATCGAATAGAGTTATTGGGAAAAGACTCAGAAAAAGAAAAACAAAAAACTATCTGCTGGGAAAAATAAGAAAGAAATCCTTCTGTCAGTCGACCGCCAACGGTCAGATTTTCGACCGTTGGGGCAAGCGGTTGGTCGGTCGGTCGATCGTTTGTCCAAACCAGAGAGCTCTATCGGTCCGGTCGACCGTGACCAAACCAAGAGCAAAGCTCTTGCAGTCGGTCAACCGAAATACACACAAAGCATTAAGGGAAATTTTGTGCATGTCGGTCGACTGCTCAGTCGACCGACAGAGCAATTTGATCAATCTACGGTCGACTGGTCGGTCGACCGACCTTGGGCCAGAAACATGTTTTAAAGATCCTTTTGAAACCAATCTTTTTTCGACAAAAATATACTTTGATCTTAAACACAAAATAGAGTTCTTAGGACTAGATAGAATCAGTTGTGATCATGGATCAACACAAAATTAAGATAGAACTATATTTTGTAAAAAATGAAAATTGGTTTTTCCGAAACTCGTTTTTTCGAAACTCGATTTTGAAAACGACAAAGAGAATAGTTTTGAACACTTTTTAAAACACTTTAAGAATATGAAAGATATGTGTGTGTCAATCCCAAAAGAGCTATCAACTTATATCATCTTGGTTTTAACAAATGACTATAAATCTTATCTAAAATGCAAAAAAAAAAAATACAAATCTTGATATAGCCTTCTCTTGCAATCTTGATCATTGGGATCGTCTATGTCCTTAGGCTCTGGGATCGACATGTTCTTGGCTTTCAAACGTGCGAGTCTTGTGATGGAGCCAAAATGCAACAAAGAGTTTGTTAGAATTTACTTATTATAGAAGAGGATCAATTGTATTTATGTATAGATCTAAATAGCATATATGATAAATCTTAATAAAAGAGTTTTAGATAACATACCTTTTCAAAAGACGATGAACTATACCCGGATCTTGATCTTCGCTGTAGGGAATGAGATGGAGAGCCTTCTCTCTGCTAAACCTAGCCTCCTATGGGTGGAGAATCATGCGTGGCTGCAAATAGAGAGTTCCTCTCTATATATAATCTTTTGATTAGTGGCCTTCCCATAATGCCCCTAACCCTAATTAGAGAGTAATACCAGGTCTACCGACCTTTACAACTTAGTGCACCTATTAGACACACCTAATATGTTGACTAACATAAATTGCACGTGTGTTATGATATGAGATAGGAAATAGGGTATGAATCGAATCAGGAAATATCTTACAATCTCCCACTCGAGACATATCCCACTAAAATTTTTTTGAAAAAATATTTATTTTGAAAAACATTATATTCCATATCACAATTTTATTTTAAAAGCGGATGGTCATCCTTTGATTTTGAAAAAACTCACATGTGAAATTTATCGTTGGTCATGGTGCACTTAATATACTGGCACTTTACGACTATGAGGATGACTAGCACGGTTCACGGACAAATTTCGGTCAAGCTTTATGCTTTTGCCTAATTTATATCATGGACTTTCAGGCTAATTACCCTAACAGTTTTCGAGAGATACTTTATTGGTGGAGTTTAGTATGTATATGAAAAATGTACATGTAGTGTGTATAATACATTTCCATTAGTGTCCTGCAACGTTTGCTTACCAGACACACGTCATCTCAATAATTAGACGACCATCATGCGAATACCATCGCTCATATTGAGATGAAGGCTTAAGGTCGTGGAGCCTACCCGCGTCCAGCTTAAGCGATCTTGAGAATCCTCAGTAGTCTTCTCCAAAGGCACTTTATATTTTAACATGTGCAACTGCACAATTTTAACTTTAATATTATAAATGCACATTTAATAATATCAACTAAAATTAAATACCATATAATAACTATATGCCATCATAATCACTGTCTGAGAAAAATCTCATGAAACTGAAATATAGAATGTACTGAGGACACAAATGGCATTAGTGAAAATTTGACATGAAACTCCCACTCAAAAAGACAATGATCAGAATGACTCTTGTACCCCCATGCATGCACAATGTCCCTAAAAGGTGGTCACTAAGAGTCTTTTGATAAGTGGGTCTATAATATTCTCCAGTGTGGTCTTATGCACTATGTCAAATTTAGCGTATCAGATAGACAAAAGAAGCTAATGCAAAATGAAACTCCTTTATGCTGCCAACCTAAAGTTTGAGTGTAGAAATGAAATCATTCAATAAGCAATGCATAATCTCGCTCAGCTATCCAGTTACAAGACCAAAATATTACCATGTTGTATCAATAATTAAATCAACTGTATAAGTCAAAAGTGACCTAATCAATCAATACATAGTCTAACACTTTAGACAGTACTTCCTCTCCTAAACTAAGGAGCTCTTATAGGATCAAAATACAATGATAGATCCAAGAACAATATCATGTATACTGCAACATAAGATAATAAAAATTTAGGTATGGTGTTCTTGAGTAACAATATCTTAATCTTTCAGAAAACTATAGAAAGGTTCAGAGTTTTGATCATCCTGATTGATAGCCATAATATTCTTCCCCTCGATCAGACCTTACAGCTTTCATCTTTCGATTCAATTGTCGCTCAACTCTTAAGTGAAAAGTCTTGAAACTTTTAAGGAATCAGATTTCTTGTGGAGGAGAAAGACATGGGCATAACGAAAGAAATCATTAATGAATAATGAAATATCTATGACTTTCCCCGAGAAGGGTGAGAAAATATGCCCAAAATGTTTATACCATAGCCTAGAGGACTACAAGAAAAATCTAGAGCATTTTGTAGTAGGCAAAATATTATGAGAAGGATAGGCACCTGATAAAAATTGTTCATATGATGCATCCAATGTCAGTTTGAATGAATTATCAACCAGCAAATCAGAATCAACAGATCACTATGGAGATGGCTAATAGAACCAGACTCATTCAAATTAACACCACAACCAGAACTCTTAAAAAATGACATCATATCCAAAAGAAATTATTTTGAAACATACATCAAAGTACGCCTCAAAGATGGCAGATAAAAGGTTTCTTTCAAATTTAAAACATGACAAGAATTTAAAACTTGTCTGAAAGTTTTTATGAACTCCATTATAGTGCCTACCCTTGACAGATCCCTCAAGCTGATGCTTGATGCCCCCAAGAAAATCTTTAGTATTCTCCTTTTCAGAAAGTTCACCAAACATAATGAGATCTATAGAATACTTAATTATGAGAATACTCATCTTATTGGTCTTAATTTATTTGTCAATGGATACCTGAGTAAATGTCTTTTGAGCATTAGTAGCTGGTCAATAATAGTCTAGCACAAAATTATAGTCAATAAACACAATGCTATCTGGAGTTTCATCTTTCAGATGAATAATTTGAGTATGTCAAGGTCTTTTTTCAAGTCAAATGCTTCTGAATTAAGGTGAGATCAGAAATAAATTCTTGACAGGATTAATAATTACAGGCACATAATAAATTATGTGAATATATATGCATTAATTATTTATTGTCACGAGCCTATCCGGGGTTAGGATGGTCGAGTCAGAGTGGCATTGTGCTCATGGTTCATGCCTTTCCACTGCAGGTCCGACAATCAACAATTTAATTTTGCCTTTGGGCAATAACTAATTATGATTGTACCCAATTGATGATAGAATCATGCTCAAGACTAGGCTAACCACGTTCGGTTCAATTACAGATACTTCCTATCCTTTAGATTTAGGGTTATCCTAATCTTACCAACACCTGCAGTTTATCTTGCCCTACTAGGTTACCAAAAATTCTATAATCATTACCTTTGGTTAATATATAAAATTTTAAGTAATCTAGCCCACTGTCAATTTTAATGGATCACGACTAGAGGGTTCCAAAATAAGAGTAAAATAAAATATGTTACCGAATAGTCTACCTTTGGGCAGATCTATCTAGTCATATTAGATTTTACTCAAACGATCATTAATCTTATCTCACATAAACCCCATTAGAGATACTGTACTTTATGAAATGTGATAATATTTGTTTTCATCAATAAAACCTTAGTGAAAACCCTAAAAAACTTTAATTGAACACAAGCAATGATATTGACATTCACAATTTGATCAGAAAAATCACATTTACTTTAAATTGTCAAAAGCTTTGCTGACATTGTTGATTATTTATTCTTTATAAATATCGAAAGAAGTCATGGAGTGAAACTATTTTCTGTGAAGTTGCGTTTCTCAAATGAAACTTTCACCATAAGATGAAACAAATATAAACAGATTATTAATAACCAAATTTTTTATCAATAAAACTTTGGTGAAAATCATAAACTTTAATTGAACACATGAAATGTTATTCACATTTACAACTTGAGTAGGTATCAAAAATTGATAGGATACCAATAGCAACCATCATAACCCTAAATCCCAATTAAATTTGAAACCCTAATCCAAAATAAATTCCTTTTATTTCTAGGGTGGTCATTGGGCATTGGGCGATCATCAAATCAATTCTATGAATTGAAGATCAATCCAATTTGTAAGATCAAGAAGCTCAGAATTTAATAGGACAATCAATATTCTGCATATCTTTGAAAATAACCATAAAAGAGAATATATTGTCCAATTAAACTACTAAAATTTCAAACATATCACCTTACAAATATAGATTCTCAAAATAGTGAATAAAAATGCGTGCTTTTTTTAATATATGAAAGCATAAAATCTAATTGGAAACAATATGTGAAATAAATTAAAACTCAAAATAAAAACTTCAAATTTTACCGCTCATTGTCAATAGAAACACACGCATCCAGCTCAAACTAAAAAGATTTTCTACTTAAGACTTTCTTGAGCCATTGAATTCTTAAAGAAATAAAAAAAAATAAATTACTCGCTCTTGATTGTTGCATCATAATCATGTGATGATTTATTTAATACTAAACATCTTCCAAATAACATTCACTTCGCCGTCAAATTGTAAACAATAACAGAAAAATAGTTATATGAAAGATCATAAATTATCAGTTATATAACAGAAAAATAGTTATATGAAAGATCATAAAGTATCAGTTATTCTAAATGAAAAGAACTCTAACCACCACAAACTTAGAGAAGGATGCAACATAAACAATATTTTTTTAAACTAAATTGCATCTTCATACTTGATATTATCTTATCATTAAATTCATTTTGTTCTCTCTGGTTCGCTTTCTAAAGATCTAGCACTTGATTCAGTTCACTTTTAGACCGAACTGCAATAGCTTTCTTTCTTGGCATTGACATTTTCACATCTAGATACACCTTGAACAAATTTAAAAAAAAAAACAGCAGCCAACACTAATGCTACTTACATATGCAACATAAATATAGACACGTATATGTCACTTTCTTTAGGATTTGCGTCTTGAGTGGCTTCCTAGGTTACTCTGGCTTGGATTATGTCATTACTATTTCTGTATGCAAAGAGTGATCTTGCTAGTTTTTTTTTTTTTGAATATTAATATAACACTGGAATCTGTCAGATGAGGGGAAAAAAACACTTGGATGGCTCTTAACTTGGTTACTAATGGCATCCTGAAACTTTCTATTTCCAAGAAGAACCAGGTGCACCTTTTCAAAAAATTAGATTTAAGAAATCAAAGCAAAGAAATCAAGGCGTGTATTAATAACTTCAATCTGTTCGTTTTGATTCAGAGCAATAGATATAGGAATCACGAAAAATAAAAATTGAAGAGGAAAAATCCCAAAATAGAACTGTACATGCGAATCTCTTCGACTTCAACATAATAATTTTCAAGGAAAAATAATGATAATAATCATACATGATTAGATCTCGAAACATAGATAGCATAGCAAGGCTCTGATACCATTTGTTAGAATTTACTTATTATAGAAGAGGATCAATTATATTTATGTATAGATCTAAATATCATGTATGATGAATCTTAATAAAGGAGCTTTATATAACATACCTTTTCAAAAGACAATGAACTATACACGGATCTGGATCTTCGCTGTAAGGAACGAGATGAAGAGCCTTCGCTCTGCTAAACCTAGCATCCTATGGGTGGGGAATCATGCGTGGCTGCAGAGAGGGACTTCCTCTCTATATATAATCCTTTGATTAGTGGCATTCCCATAATGCCCCTAACCCTAATTAAAGAGTAGTACCATGTCCCACCGACATTTACAACTTAGTTCACCTATTAGACACACCTAATATGTTGACTAACATAAATTGCACGTGTGTTATGATATGGGACAGGAAATAGGATATGAATCGAATCAGGAAATATCTTACAGAGTTAACCTAAAACTTTGCTAAACGAAATTGTTAAAAACATAACTATATATGCTTTGTTATCATCAAAAATAGGGCTAATGGCCTTTTGGCTAATAGTATTTTGGAAAGTGGGGCGTGACAATGATGCTGGAGTTTTAGCACTTCCTTCATTAGCTCATCACCTCCATTGACCATAGCCCCAAATAGGAGTGTCAAAATTGAGACCTCCCAAATCGATTCACAAAAAAAGAAGGTTCCCTTCAAGCAAGCCTCAAATGGAAGTCGGAGAGAAGGGAAGGAAAAATAAGCATCCGATGTGAGGCTGTCATCGCTAAAGATGTGATTTTTTATAGTATTGTTGTTATTTTGGTTGAGTTTTGTGAATTTAGTGCAATTGAGATTGAGTTCTGTGAAATTTATATTATGAATTTTTTTTTTGCATTTGCTGTGATTGGGATGAAATTGTGTTTTGTAAATTTTTAGTTTAGTTGATTAAGTTGTCTATGAATTTTTTAGTTTAAATGATTTGATCTGATTTTTTAAAAAAACTATATAGGTTTTAACATTGGTTCTAAATCGATCTGATATCTTTTTAAAAAAAAAATGGGTTTTAATGTCGTTTCTAAATGAAACCGACGTTAAATATAGATAATTTGATGTCGGTTCAAAACTGACGTTAAAAGTATACGACTTTCTACTACTCCCGAGTAGACGTCAGTTTGTTTAGCCGCGTTGTTTCTTTTTAAAACCAGTTTTAAACCTACGTTACATGAGATTTCTGTTGTAGTGTTCTTGAGCAAATAATACTTTAAGTTTTGATGATTAACAAATAATCTAAGTTACTAATATTCTAGGGAGTGTATTTTGTGCTAAAAGGTTATTATGTATCAAAACAAACAATGAAATGAAAAAGAATGTTGGATGGAATGAGCTTACAATGCAAAATTCAAATTAGATGTGGTGAAAATAGAAACCTCTAAAAACAACTTAATGTCCATATCAACTTAGAGCTAAACACTTGAAGATCCACAAAGCCATGAAAGTAAACTTTCGAATATTTATTGAGACTTCAAGATAATAATTAAAGACTTGAAAATTCAATGAGTCATGAAGCATTCACATTTCATATTCAAAAGGACTTCACATGAAGCTTCAAAATTGAAGAAAATCATGAAAGTTATAATGTCAAATATTCATTAGGACTTCATATATGAGGTAAGAAGAATTAAGGCAAGAAATTAGTTTGACACTAGAATCTATTTTCATACTTGTGCATATTATTTTGATCTAAATTTTAAGTATGATTTCTTTCAAGTTTTATTGATATGCCCAAAAACTTTTAAAATGTATTTAAATTATTGATTTGGGTTTATCAACTTTGATTTTATGCTTATTGAGATTTATACAAATTATTTCATATTTTTTCAATGGCAGTTAAATTATGCTTTGCGAGCTTGATGTTGTTGGATCACCACTAGATGGCAATTTTTTGAGTCTACACGTTTTGTTCTAGAATCATGTGTGTTTTCCCTCAAGTTTTATTAAATTACCCAAAAAAATTTAATTGTATTTAAAATATCTTTTTGGGCCATTTATTTTGATTTTATGCCTATCGGAATTTATATAAATTTCTAATATTTTTTCAACGACATTTAAATCAATTTTTCAGAAATTGAGGTCTGACCAATATGAATTTTTGAGCTTTTCTTATCTCTTATTTTATAAATTCAAATTATACTTGATATTTCTTTCCAACTCTACTATTCTACATATAGTAGAAAGGTCCTGAAGTCTATTTCCAATGAACTTTATTTCATATCAATCTGAGCTTTATAGCTCAAGTTATGATCATTTTAGTACAAACTGCTTACTATTTCAAAACTGTTTCACGAGGTATTTAAATTAATCACTAGAGCTTAACGGTCGACCGAATTGACACTGCAATTTTTAGAAATTGAGCAGCACGCAAAGTGATCGGTCGCCTGGTTAATCTAGATCGTCCGCTATTTGTCAGTTTTTGCCCCTAAGTTTCTGTTGGGTCTTGGATCGATCGCCAGGTCGATTAACCACCCGCAAAATTCTGTTTTTGTCTTATTAAGATCGACGCCAGTTCGATCAACCATTTTATAGATTTGAAAATATGTGTGAACTTTTTGAATATTTTAATCAGAGTGTACATATAAGTCACCAACATTTGACTGTTGATATTTTCATTGTTCATCCACGGATCGACCGATAATACCATCGATAATCCACTGGATTAACCTTTTGACTTGAACTGGATTTCAATAATCAGACCGATCGACCGCCACACTTCAGCAGTCAACTGAAAAGAGTGAAATTTTTATTTTGAGATGATTTTAACACGAATTTTTGGGCTAAACTTTCGCCCACACTTATCTTCTTCTCTTTATAAATACTACTTTTCACTACTCTTTTGATACACTTGGAAAAATTTTAAAATAAAAAAAAACTTAAAGATACTTGCCTTTTTATTTCTTCTCTCAAGCTTACTTTTTTATTCTTTCTAATCAAGTAATTTAGTTAACCTTTAAAGTTTGTGATTAAGATTTGATTTACACTTTGTACTCAATCTCATTTCTTCAAAAGTTTCTAGATTCTAAATCCAAGCTTTCATTTTGATTTTTATGCATCTAGATCTAAAAAATATTTTGAAGAGATATTTTTCATTCTTTTCTCAATATTCAAAGGAGTGGTTTGTGCATTCAAAATTCTTGATGGAGACATTGTTTTACATTTGCTATTCTTTTTTCTCAATCTTCTTCAAAGCACTCGAGGATTTAAGATCTAAAGCTTTCAATTAATTCATCCATTTATTCATTTATATCTAGATCAGGTTTCCTTTTCTATTTAAAGATTCAAAGAGTGATAGATTTGTGCTTTCAAGCTTCTTTATTGATATATTGTTTCACTTTCTACACTATATATTAAATCTTTTCAAAACACTCAAAGTTTCTAAGACGAAAGATTTCAGCTTGATTTATCATTCATTTAGATTTATAGTGTCAAGTTAAACTTGATCTTATTTATTCTTGTTAGTGAAATCACCTAGAAGGGGGGTGAATAGGTGATGGCTATACTAAGTGATAAAATAATGCAGATAAAAAACTATTTAACAATAAGCAACAACAATAATAAAACTTGCAAGAGAGTAGACAAATAATAGTACAGGTAAAGGGGAGAGAGAGTTTAGAGAGATGTGGACAATCGCAAAACGAGAATATGTTTCGAGGTTCGAGCCACTGTTCTACGTCCCCGCCTTCAACACGATGAAGGTTTCCACTATGCTTGATCCCACCGGATCGACAATACAAGTTCTTACTAGAACTCTTTTGGACACACTTGTCCTCTCTCGTAGTGCCGCAACACCAACTTAGAGCTCACTAGCTCGCTTGAGGCCGCAACCTCTACAACTTCTCAATTTGAGGAAATGATGATCAACACTTGACCACAAACAAAGCTCACATGCACAATCCTATAACCAAGATGAGGAGATGAAACTTTAAGGATTATGTAGTGCAAAAGTCTAGAAGAAAAGTAGAGGAGAAAGCTTCAAGCTAAAACACAATAAGATTGGAAAATTTGGCTCAAGGGAAACTCTTTTGCTAAAAAGGCTAAACTTTGAAAAACTTTGATTTTAAACTTGTAAATCTTGTCTTTGAGTTGTATAACACTCTCATTATTTATAGGGGATGAAAACTAAGTTAGAAAAGCAAATAGATTCGTTGGGAGAAGCCCCAATAAAAAACAAAACTGGATATAGCCGTTGGCAGCCAGTCAGCAGACTTTGTCTGCTTCCGGTCGATCGGGTCGATCGACCGCCAACGGTCGGATTTTCCACCGTTGGAAAAGCGGTCGACGGAACAGTCGACCAAGGTTCCCAAACAGAGAGTGAACACTCTCTGTCGGTCGACCAGACCGATCGACCGGAACAAACAGAGAGTTCTGCTCTTTCTACCGGTCGACCGAGTTGGTCGACCGATGTGCACACATGCACATTGGTGCATGTCGGTCGACCGCCCGGTCGACCGATAGAGCAATTCTGCTCTGCCAGCGGTCGACCGTGCGGCCGACCGGAAAAGGCCAAAATACAGGTTATGGAAATATTTTTGAAGTCTTTATTTTTTTGATAAAATTTCTTTAGATAGGTAGATATAAAATAAAGTTCTAGGGCTTGGAAAGACCAGAGTGTGATCATAGATCAACACTAATAAAATTTGAACTATATTTTGATAAAAATTCTTATCTAAAGTAAAAACTGTTTTTCTAAAAACTTGTTTTTCCAAAAACTGATTTTTTCGAAACTTCGTTTTTCTGAAACTTGGTAAGAAATTTTGTAATAAAATTTTGCTTGAAGACATGAAGCAATATAAAATGTGTGTGTGTGATAATCTCAAGGTTATCAACCTCTATCATCTCGGTTTGACAAATAGACTATAAATCCTAACTAAAATGAAAAATGCAAAGATACAAATCTTGTATTATAGTGTTCTCAACTTTGTTTGATCCTTGAGCTCTTCTAGGGTGCTAGGCTCTGAGATCTAAATCTTCGCGGCTTCCAAATGTGTGAGTCTTGTGTTGGAGCCGTCAATCATCCTATGTTTTTACTTGAAACTTATTTAGACAATCTTGTTAGTACTTAACTACATATGTTATCATCAAAACTTGGGGTTAATGGCCTTTGGGCCAACAATCTCTCCCTTTTTGATGATGACAAAACATATAGAGTTATTACAAATATTTTGGGTGGAGACTTCAAGTGAAGCTCCCCCTTAACATATGCATATAAAAGAATATGATATGAAGATCTAAATGCATAACAAAGACATATATATGATGTGATGATAAACACATATGCCAACCATCCATGCATATCAAGGATACAGAAATATAAACATGTATGCATATATGGTTCCCTCCATCCATCCAGAAATACCACCAATCTCCAAAATAGATGATTGGATCAAGAATAGAATAAACACAATATACAACCAATCACATATACCATATGGAGATAACAAAGATAATTGTCATATCATAAAAAGCTGTCCATACAAGTTAGGAGGTTCATGCCAACCTCAAAACCATAACACATGTCCACAAACACATGTTCACATGTCCATAAGATACATACCAAAATACCAAATAAAGATGTCCACAAAAGAGACAAACTAATATCCAAATACATGCATAAAAAAAATAACCCAAAATAACACCCAAGATAACACCACCAAAATATCTCTCCCCCTTTTTTCCATCATCAAAAGGGGTCAACGCCTCGAAAAACCAGGGTCCTCCAGGGAAGTAGGTCGCGGAGATGAAGCAGAGGAGGAACCCATGCGGCGAACGGAGGGCCGGAAGCAGGAAGTGGCTGAGCATGACCCTGAGGAGTAGGAGCCAACCAATCAAACCTGTTGTAGATATCTCCGATACAGGTGTGCATGTAGCAAATGGAGTCACAGATATAGTTGAGGTCATTGTCCAGACGATGCTCCAGCTGCTGATAGTTTGCGGCCATCTCAGCTGTCTCAGCTGAAATCTGCTGGTTGTGCTCCCGAAACTGGGTAAGGCTAGGTAGGGGTCGAAAGGAGCAGAAGAGCCAGAAGAGGATCCATGAACAGCAGGAAAGATAGGTTGCAGCTGAGGAGCAGGAGGACGCTCCCGAGCACGTATCCTCTTAAGGAGGGTGCTGTTTATGTCTACTGACGGTTCAAATGACCGTTCAGAGGAAAGATCAAATCTTAACTGCTTCAATAAACAGGTGATGAGCATCCCAAAGTGCAAGTGCCGGTTTAGGACAAGAAGGTGATCAGATGTCATATAGTTGATGATGAGCTTTGGAATGTTGATTCTAATGCCTTTCAGAAGGCAAAAGATGACAAGAGGAGCAGAACCCCTAGCGTGACTATACTCTTCTGATTTTGGTAGGAGGTTATAGAACACGATCTTAATTAGGACTTGGGCATGAGAGTATAGTACTTCACCTCCTCATTCCTAACTAAGCTAGGGTTGTCATCATCGTGAAGTAGGGTAGATGCGGTGTGGGCAGACTCACCATCAGGGTAATCAAAGTCATGAAGATCGACGTTATAAATATCTACCCTCTCACAGGAGAGGTGTAAGCGACTAGCAAATTTTTCAAGAGATATATTAATGTCTTTGCCCATAACTCTTGATCTAATGTGATGTTGTACAAATGAGAGATTAGAGTAAAAGTGGCGCACCAATTCAGGATAAACTAGTTCCTTAATGGTGACAAAATCTTCTAAAGAACTAGATTCTAGAATATTTGCTAGATTGAGGTGCTCAAAATCACTGAGAACCACAGTCCTACCTGAGATAACATTTTTAGATGAAATTTGGGCATACCTATAAGATGCATTTTGTGAGACAAAAGGGGTGGATGATGATTCGGGGGTTTTCCCCTTTTCAGATCGGGATCTTTTTGACATTTTAGATGGATAATCAAGATAAAAGCACGATCTAAGCAAGAAAGATAAGAAATAATCAAGGAAACATTAAAAGATCTAAAGGAAATAGATTATACCTTGAAAATCAAGAGAAATCCCCAAGAGATTGTAGATCTAGAGCCTGAAAGCAATTTTTCCAAATTTTTATGGAAGGATATAAGGGTTTGGAGGAGTAGATGATGGTTGGAGAGGGTTTAGAATGAAGAGAATATGTGCGAAGAGGTGAAGGAGGCGGTGTAAAGAGAAGAGATGAGAAAAATTAGGGGTTAGGATTTATATAGAGTCGGGTAAAAAAAATAGCTTATCCGACTCCCGGTCGACCGCCCGGTCGACCGGTGGAAACCGAGAGCAATCTCGATTTCAGTCGGTCGACCGCTCGGTCGACCGGCTACGGGTAGAAATTTTTTTTCTATTCCAGGCTAGGTCGGTCGACCGCCCGGTCAACCGGGCCTATGACAGGCCAACTCGGTCGACCGCGCAGTCGACCGGAACTACTGAAATCAGTTCAGAAAACTGTTTTAAATTTTGTTGTTAATTAAATTTTCTTTTAAAAGGAATTTTATATTTTCCTTATATAATTATAAAAATAATATTGAAATCTTATTTGGCATGAAAAACTCAATAAAAACTTTATTTTCATTTATTTTTATTAACAATATATTTTCATTTATTAATTAAGCGATAAACATGAGATGTTGAAGCCGAATACCCCGTTAAGGGTTCTGAACTTCTCCTCGATATTCTTCTAGATAAGAGTTGAGGCGCGCAATTGCCATCTCTATTTATTTGCTTAATTTGGTTTAATAAATCTTTATTTTGATAATATTCTTATAAAACATTATTTTAATAAAATCTTGATATATGGACAAGCAAAATATGGCAAGCAATCAAAACAAATTTAATAAACAATCCAATCATAGTTAAGATACAAAAAAATGGATATGCAAGTTTACATATGTAAGGCATATTATCCCAAAGATGCAACTAGCAAATCCTATACATATAAAAGAAAATTTTAGGTGGAGAAGTTACCAAACCATGGGTAATCTCCAAAATGGGTGCCTCTTTGATAGCGATGCAAGTGACGATGTATTTGTTAAGCCTTGATGCATCCACCACCCGGGCACCATCTCCCCCTAAATCTTGAAAGAGGATGACGCACCTGTATCAATTAAATTCGGCGTGTCTTTTGGTACCCAAATCTTTTTGGGTCCTTTAGAGTTAGTATTTTCTCGAACCCAAACATTCTTATTTGTCAAGTTTAGCTTAGCATAACAAAATTTTACTAAATAGCCTTTGCGGCCACAATGTGCACATGTATAAATTCTATCATACATAAATGCATGCTTGTGTGTGTTTGATGCATGATGATGAGTGTTTTTCCCTTGGGATTTTCCTTTAAGAAACGTAGATGAAAATTTAGTCATGTCAAATGCACATTTCTTTAAGGTTGTATCCAAAACGTCAATACGTTTTGGATCTCTAAAAATTCATTTTATTACAAGTAGAGAGAGGACTTTTGCCTTTACAAGAAATTTATATTTTTCAAAATCCTTTTTCATTTTCTCAAAAGAATTTGACAATTCATTTTTTTCATTTAAAACAAGCTCAAATTTATTCTTTAAAGAATCATTTTCCTTTTTCAATTTTTTATTTTGAGCAAGTGAAATTTCATACCTACTTTGTAATTCTTCAAAAACTTGTGCAAGTTCATCCATGGTTAAGTCTTCATCTTCTAAAGAGTTTTCTAGGATTACCTTAGAAGCTTCACCATCACGTGCCATGAAGCACATGTGTGCGGATTCGGTCTCCTCTTCGTATTCGGTCTCGGAGTCGTCCCACATGGTCACCATTGCCTTCTTCTTCTTTTGTACATTCTTGGAGGTAGTAGCTTGAAGAGAAGGGCAATCGGCAATTAGGTGTCCCGTTTTCTTACAATGAAAACATGGGCCCGGTTCCTCCCTTTTCTTTTCAAATCTTCCTTGAGGTCTTCCTCTTCGGAAGTTACTTTGTCTACCTTTCTTATAAAATATTTTGCCCACCTTTCTTATGGGCATGGCAAAGTCTTCATCGTAGTCTTCCAATGAATCCTCTTCATCATAGGAGGATGGAGCCGTCTTGAAAGCTAGTGCTTTCTTCTTTGGTGCCTCCCTTTCTTCTCTTACCTTCATCTCCATCTCATAGGTTTTAAGATTGCCGATGAAGCCGGAGAAGTCCATCTCCTCCCTATCATTTAGTTCTTTAAGGGTGGTTGTCTTGACTTCTCAAGACTTGGGAAGAGCTCTAATGACCTTCCGAATCTTTTGGTCATTGTCGATGTTGTCACCTAAAGAAGATAAAGTATTAGTAATCTTGGTGAAACGAGTGAGCATGTCATCTATGCCTTCATTATCAAGCATATAAAAATCTTGTCTTTGAGTTGTATAACACTCCCACTATTTATAGGGGATGAAAACTAGGTTAGAAAAGCCAATAGATTCGTTGGGAGAAGCCCCAACAAAAAACAAAATTGGATATAATCGTTGGCAGCCAGTCAGCAGACTTTTTCTGCTTTCGGTCGACCGGGCCGGTCGACCGCCAACGATCGGATTTCTGACCGTTGGGAAAGCGGTGACCGGACGGTCGACCGAGGTTCCCAAACAGAGAGTGTTCACTCTCTGTCGGTCGACCGGACTGGTCGACCGGAACAAACAGAGAGCTCTGCTCTTTCTGCCGGTTGACCGAGCCGGTAGCCGGTCGACCGATGTGCACACAGTGCGGTCGACCGGAAAAGGCCAAAATACAAGTTATGGAAATATTTTTGAAGTCTTTATTTTTCCGATAAAATTTCTTTAGATGGATAGATACAAAATAAAGTTCTAGGGCTTGGAAAGACCAGAGTGTGATCATAGATCAACACTAATAAAATTTGAACTATATTTTGATAAAAATTCTTATCTAAAGTAAAAACCGTTTTTCCAAAAACTTGTTTTTCAAAAACTGATTTTTTTTTTTTGTTTTTATGAAACTTGGTAAGAAATTTTGTAATAAAATTTTGCTTGAAGACATGAAGCAATATCAAATGTGTGCGTATGACAATCCTAAGGTTATCAACCTCTATCATCTCGGTTTTGACAAATAGACTATAAATCCTAACTAAAATGAAAAATGCAAAGATACAAGTCTTGTATTATAGTCTTCTCAACTTTGTTTGATCCTTGAGCTCTTCTAGGGTGCTAAGCTCTGGGATCTAACGCGGCTTCCAAATGTGTGAGTCTAGTATTGGAGCCGTCAATCATCCTATGTTTTTACCTGAAACTTATTTAGACAATCTTGTTAATACTTAATTACATATGTTTTGTTATCATCAAAACTTGGGGCTAATGGCCTTTGGGCCAACAGTTAGTAGAGCATCAAAGTTGTAATCTTTCATTATTGGTATCCGAGCTTTATTGGTCATCTTGTAAAGAGAAAAACTGTTATTGTGAGAAAATCTAACTACTTGGGAAGTGGGTTAGTGATGGTCCACTTCTACCTGGAAAAGAAGTGGTTTATAAGGACTAAGCTTCTACTCGTAAATGAAGCTATTATAAAGGTCTAGATTTCTATCCTGAAAGAAAGTCGGTGTAAATCCAATCACTTGAAAAGTAGGTTAATGCAAGGTTTATACTTCTACCCTGAAAGAAAATAGCCAATAGAAGATTGATTTGAAATCGTAAAGAAGAGGCTTCTAGGTAGTGGAGTATGCCAGTGGATAGTCGTGCAATTACCTTTATAATAGCTTCATCTTGCACATGAAGCTATTATAAAGGTCTTGATTTCTACCCTAAGATCAGCCAGAGTGAACATTTGCATTGTATCAGAGTTCTTGAATAAGATGATGAAAAGATCACAACATGGCAGGTGTAAATAAGAAGCCAACAATGTCTCCACCATATGTTTTGCTTTTGTCAAACAAAGTAATCGCATGATGGAAATTATGAGTTATCTATTCATATTATCTACGTGTTCTTCTATTTTCTTTTTCAGTAGATAGTTTATACTTTGTACACCTCGTCTTTCTTTTGAAAATATGCTGCATCTTGAACTCTGCACTGATAACTGTGTGTTGCTCTCTGTAAAAATCCAAGGATTCCTATATCGTTTGTATTCATCTCACTTGTATTCATCTTGCGTTCATGTTTAGATCATGACACTCGTTTTTATGATGTTTTATTAAGATTTTCCAAGTAATTCCCAAAATACCGTTCTTTGTCACGATACCGGTAAAACGTTGTTCATCTACAACTTCTACATTAAATCCATTCTAACACTGAAAATTTACAGAAAATAGTTATTCATTTAGATTGAATTTTTTATAATTTTTTTTTCACAATTTACTGCACCCTGTATATAACGAAATTTATATCTGTATGATGTTTATTAACCTATTATTTGTGCTGTAATTTGCCCGGGGGCTAGGGTTGCCCAAAGCCCACCTTTTTCCACGAACAAAGCCCATCTGACTCTATTATGGCCCAACAAAACTCATAGCCTTCGTCTAAAACCGCTAACCATCGTTAAGGCTTGTTTTGATTACCGCAAATGTTCACTTTTTCGCGTCAGTTTTTTTTCCCAAGTATTGTTTGGATGCAAAAAAAAATAATAATAATCGAAACCTCTTGCGGGGCCCGTAAACAGTGCGAGCTGTACGCACTTTTTTCTCTCAGGCTCCTTGGACCTGTAAAATCTCTTGAAATCACTGTTTATATGTACTTGTGAACAATAATTTCATGAGAAAAGAATTTAGCCAATTTCCACCTCATTTTCTTTATAATTTCTCTCCATCAAATACCTTCTTATCATAATATTGGGAGCCCCCGAGCTTATTCTTTGGGGCCAAACAATAATCACTTTTTCTGCCTTCCCCAGACAATATCTCTACAAATATATCCAAACAAGAATAATAACAAGTGAGAAAGTTTGAGCCATAGAAAGCTATCCTCTGCTTTGTATCCGCAAACTTCATATCAAAATACTAATAACAATAGCAAGTCTCCCCTGCCCGACCCCCCAACATAATTAAAATCAAGGATTTTGTTTTCTTGAATGTTTTATAAAAGAGATGGTCTAGATTCGACATTTTCAAATCTGCATTATTCGTTAGGGGATCAAATATCGCACACATGAGAGAAGTAATTGAAAAAGTTAAAAACTTTCGACCGAGAAAGTTAATCAAAACTGAAAAAAAACGAGCTTTTCTCCTGTGACTGATTAAGAAATCGTATCCATCTGTCCGTCTTCTTCTGCGAGAGAGAGAGCAGTAGTGCAACCACCCTCCACTCTCCCCTCCTGTCTTCTTCTTCCTCCCCCTACACTCCCCGGTTCTTCCTCCTCCTACTTTTTTATCGTTCGGTGGTGAAACTCGCTTGAATCGCATCCCTACCGGTATTCTAGTAATATATAAACACCAAGCAGTTTAAAAGGGGAAAAAAATGCTGGACTCATGGGCTAAACCCCGGGGCCGGTCACGGGTTCGGCTTAACGCGGGCTCTCGGCGATCCCTGGATTAATAACAAAATCGAACGGTGGCCGTCAATTCTCATTAAGATTTGGGCCCAATGCACATGGGCTTATTCATCTAACCGCAAGCCCAAAACGAGACCAAAACCCTAGCCCCCAAAAACACCTAAACCCTAATCTCAAAAAGCTATAAAAATTCGCATCTTTCTCCTTTCTGAAGAATCCTCAATCCTTCAGCGATCCCCGCCCTTTCTTCGATCTTCATAGCAGCCATGAGACCCCCAAGAGGTAATCCCTTTTCTTATGTCATGTAATTTTCCAACTCAAAATAGAAGTAGATTAGTCTATTGATAATGATTCATTAAACTCAAAGCGAATTTTGAGCTTTTCAGTCTGCGTTTTGGTCGTTTTAAATTTTTAGTAATGCCAAGTGATAGATTAGCTATCAGCTTTGACTGTAGACTTTCTTACTTAAACTTTTGTTTATTTTTTATTTATTTTATTTTATTTTTGTGTGGTCATTATCCATGTATCGCTGAAGTTCTCGGTGAAATCGGGTCTGGTTACTGTTATTTATTTAATTACAAGGAAAAATCTTCTTTTTATTCTTTTGTTGTCATTTTATTGATTCTCAGAAATTTGTATACCATTTTTGTTGTAATTTTCGCGGGCTTTATAATAAAGTCTAGCACATTGAGCCTTTCAGTATGCTTTAAAAATCTCATCTACAAAATGAATCCTAAAGTTTGAACTTTTTCTCAGGCGGTGGTGCCCGAGGTGGTGGATTTAGGGGCAGGAGTGATGGTGGCGGGAGAGGACGAGGGAGAGGCGGCGGTGGCCGAGGCGGACCGGAAGGCCGAGGTGGAGGTGGAAGAGGATGGGGCGGTGGCCGAGGTGGCGGGAGAGGAGGCGGGAGGGGCCGTGGGGGCGGCCGTGGAGGAGGGATGAAGGGAGGGAGCAAGGTAGTGGTCCAGCCCCACAGGCACGATGGGGTCTTCATTGCCAAGGGGAAGGAAGACGCTCTTTGCACCAAGAACATGGTTGTTGGGGAGTCTGTCTATGGAGAGAAGCGTGTTGCTGTGCAGGTGATTGTTCTTTTTATTTTAACTTTTGTTTTTGCAGAGGCTCAATATTTGGTATTGTTACTGATGATTTGTATTGAATGTCATTTGGCAGAATGAGGATGGAACCAAGGTTGAATACAGGGTTTGGAATCCATTCCGATCGAAGCTGGCAGCTGCCATTTTGGGTGGTGTTGACAGAATTTACATTGTAAACATTCTTTTCTTTTCTTTTTAATAGTGGGAATCGTTCTATATGTGACAATTATTTGCAGTAGCTTCTCTTAAGCTCTATGCGACATATCTTTTTGATTTGGTATACACTATAGTTGTCAATACAAAGCTTTGTGCCTCAATCATAGCATTCTAATGTCCCCCAATAAAATTTGTTTTTTGTGTGTGTTAAATGTTTTGTACTTACAGGACTTCTATCTGTAAAGTCCATTGCTTTATTCACTTAATGAATATTGCTACCTTGAATTTTCTTTTTGCCTTGAGCCTGATCTTTGTTTATGATGTATAATGATACAATAAAGTTGATAGCCCTTGAATTGGAATTAAGCACTGTTTAAGTTCTTTATATCTTGTTACTTTTGTAAGGTTAGCATGGTTTGTTTAATCGGAACTTCTTGTTATGTTGCACAATTTAACTTTCAAGTTTTCTTTTCTTAGGAACCTGGGGCTAGGGTGCTTTATCTTGGAGCCGCATCAGGAACTACCGTGTCACATGTATCTGACCTTGTTGGACCTGTAAGTTGGTCATGTATACTATGATCTCTGCTCATTCAGATTGTCAAAACATTTATCCTAGAATTTCTTGCTGAGCTTGTATGTTGTTTCAACTTGTTTGACAGACTGGAATGGTTTATGCTGTTGAATTTTCACATAGAAGTGGAAGAGATCTTGTTAACATGGCAAAAAAGCGGACCAATGTCATCCCTATTATTGAAGATGCTAGGCATCCTGCAAAATACAGAATGTTAGTTGGCATGGTTGATGTCATTTTCTCTGATGTTGCCCAGCCAGATCAGGTACTTGTGTCAGATGCTTCTATACTTTAAAAGTTCAAAACCTTTCATTTCATTGTGATGGGTTACATTTAATTGTGTATTATTTTATTTTGTTTGTCATTTATGTCTGCCCTTTTCTATGCCTATATCCACTCACGAATAATCTTATATGTATCTTTACATTTGTGATGTGATATTATTTATGGCCAAATATTTTCCAACTTTGTCAAGCTTTATTTCTGCCAATGCAAAATACTTGTTAAATCAATTTATTGTTTACAATGTTTTAAATTCTTCTGTTTTTATGTGGATTTCTTTAGTTATTTCTTATGAGGAAGCAGATATTCAGTAATATCCACTCTTAGTTCTTGGATTCCTACTGGTTGCTTTCTGAGGACACAGCCTTCTACTTGTCAACAGTTTGTCCAAGCTAAGCACTGTGCATACAATATTATAATTTCAGTGTGAAAAAGATCTTATTTGTGAGTTTGATATGGTTAAAGTTTAGTTAATGTTTTCAAATGTTTTTTGGACAACTATTTTTTTACTTCATTCTTCACTGTTCTTTTGGAAGAGGGTTATAAATTCAATGACCTTGATTAGATTTGATACCTTCGCTTTTCATTTCCACAAGTCCTGCTCAATCAGTGTTTTTTATTGTTTATCTGTTTCTTACTACAGTTTCAAGCATATGACCGACTATAATTCGGATACCCCTTCAGGACATTATTTGGATGATGCAAGATCGAACTTCTGATGCGAATACATATATCATATGTTGGGTTTATTTCATTCTTTAAAGATTGTTTTCATATAAATTCTATCTTTTAAAGTTTTTTCTTCCATTGACTTCATAGAGGATGATTTACTACTTCTCACAATAACAGACAACATTTTCCCCCTGAATTATGAAACAGTGTTATTAATGGTTCATATTTTAACAAATTCTTTTTTTAATATTTTTGAGGTCAAGCATATGATGAATAACTCGGATTCCCCTTCAAGACATCTTTGGATGATGCAAATCCGGGATATCTGATGCACTGATAACAACTTTTTCTCCATTTATGGTTCTTTATTTTGGATTTGTTCTCTTATATTTTTTACATCTTTCAAGTCATGCTATCTCTTTCTCATGTATTGCTTCTTCAAGTATTCTCTTGGTGATGCACATCTGAGATCTCTGATGTACTGCAACTTTTTCTGTGATCATGGCTTTTCATTTGGAATGTCTTTTCTTCTATGTTTTATGAATTCTGGATATGCTATTCATTGTAGAGTAATATTTATATTTGAGTCTGGAGATGCTACTTGTATTGGAAAATAATGCATTCCAGAAAGGGTAATATTTGAATTTCAGCCAGTAACTAACACTCCTGTTGGAAAATAATTGTTTCCAGAGATATATTTTACTATTTGCTATTAGTTAAAAGCAATAAAAATGTCAACTGTTTTTTGTTGCTATTGGAGTATGGTCTTTGTTATGATCTTGAAGTCAGATTATGATTTTACTTTTCTTGTGTTGCTGATCATGCTCATGGTTAAAGTACCAGTAAACTTCTAAAGTTCTCGAGTGCCATTACAGATAATTTAACCTTGTTCATGTAGGCATATTGTCAACTCCAATTGAGGCTATTATTATTCACATTGTTTTAAGGATTTTTATTGTTTTCTTCTCTGTGGATAGTGTAGCCACAATAAAAGCTGAGTGTGGTTCAAATACATTTACTATATTCCTCTTGCTTTCTTTTGTTTCCAACCTAGCTAACCCAATTTTATGTGAAAAGACTTGGGTGTTATTATTTACTTACCAAACTTCATTTGATAGTCAACTTAATTATTCTTTAAAATTTGTTGCAACAATTATTTTCATCATATATTAAAAAAAAGGTTTTAACACCTAAATTTACAAGAAGTTTTCTCCATTCCATATTGATGATTCTCACATGTTGTAAGTGACACTCTTAGGTGATAATGATGTGAAAAAACTGAGGCACATCAATTTTAAATGATTATGTTTTTATTATTAATTTAACCTTTAAACATTGCAGAAAAAAATATTTGCAATTTTAAACAAATTCTTTGCTTTTCTTTTACTAAAGTTATTGTTTTTATTTAAACAATTCATTGGAAATAATTTAGAATTTGGGTAAAATTGTTTTTTTTTAAATTACTGTTAGCTTAGCTATAGTAATGGAGAAAGTTGAGGTGGTTAGGGCTTGTGCAAAAGAGACAAATAAAGTGCAATAGATAGGAGCTATGCAGGATCGTAGGATCATGGTGGGTGCGGGTAAATGAGAACTAGTGTAGACCTAAACAAACATGGACTGAGAAATTAAGAAAAGGGTATGAAAGTTGTTAATGTTAATTTAACAGGGATGACAATTAACTCAGCTAAATCAATGTTGATTGATGGTTCAAGCAGCTAACTTGAAAGTTTGAAATAAAGTCTATTCTTGTGTTTTTTTTATCTCTTTCACTACTGTGAGGTTTTATGGTAGTATACTATTAACATTTTAGATTCTTAATTTATTTAATAAATTTCTCTGCTTTCTAAACTATTTATTTATGTCTTTCTTATATTTTTATTCTGGTAATGTTTTAAGAGTTTCTTCATCTAGGAACTACCATAAGCCTTTTTTTCTTTCCACAAAACTTCAGTTTTCTTACCTGTGATTGTAAGTTCCGCGTTTGTTTGTTGTTTCGAAATTTTTTTCTGGTTTCAGCAGATACTAAGATATAATAAAAGTTAACACAATAGACTTGAAGGAATGGGTGGATTCAAGCTTTCTAAGCTGATTTTAGTTTTCTGATTTGAAATGGCCACTGTTTTATGATTCACAAACACACCACATTAAGTGCTTACAAAAGCCGCCTCGATGAATCTGATTTGTACAGGAAATGCTTTCTAGCTAACTTTCATTATGCTGGATTTTACATAATCAACTTACAAGCCATGCATAATCAACTTACAAGCCATACATAATCAACTTCTTGTTATTTAGACTGGTTTTTTCATGTGGTTTAGGTGCATGGATGAAACCTTTCTAGATATTGTTTAGGATATTTATATATTTATCACATCCTCATCAAATATTTCTTCCTCCAGTTCCATTGTTGCCCAATTAATTAATCTTGTTGACATCATAGACTATCCATTTTCCCTATCATTTCCTGGATTGTAGAAACATGTGTCAGGGCATAAAGTTCTTCCTATTGTTAGTATTATCCATGTCATGTTAATTCAGATACTTACAGCTGCATTTTGATTTCTGAGCCAAGGATTATCCTCGTACATTTGTTTTGTAGTTTAGAGTAGAACAAGTATCTTGCTGTCAACACATGTTCTTGTTATATTTGGAATTCATTTTCATAATTGCGCGCATCCTGGAACTTTTTATCTGCTTTGTTGCCAGAATCTTATGACCATTGAATTCCAAGCTCTCACTTTCCTGTTGTATGTTTCACATGCTATAACATTGTTATATTTATTTATATAAGGTTTATTTTGTCCTCTATTGAAGTTTTATATTTAGTTCTCTTGGATGAGACTTGATTTTATTTGGTCTGTTATATTTGCTTGATTGGAAGTCCTGTTGTGATGTCTTGCTTTAATCCTTCCCATTTTGACAATTAGATAGCCTAGTTATTAATAATTGCAATTTCAGTTTCATGCAAATTCTTCAATACATGCTTGCATATCTTTTTCAACTGACATTCTTCCCCAGATGCATGCAAGCCTAATTTAACTGGTTTTGGTTTGAGCAATCTGGTTGACTTCTTTCTAGGGTCAAACATGTACTACTTAGATTATGTGGTCCATCTCAAATTTTACCTCTTACCTTGACTCCCTGTTGATTGGGATTGTTTTAATATAAATATATTACTCTTAACCGTTACCATTAGTTTGGAGTTTTTGATTGAAGTTTACCCCTTACCTTGGCCTGGGCATATGTTTATACCTATACATATTTGTAAATGTCAATGTCTGATTTTTTCAATAAAGTCCGCACAATTTAGATATGAGCGGCTGAGCTAGGTTACTTGGCGACGACAAGTACACGCTGCCTCTTTCTTCCAAATGATTTGATTAATCAATCAATCCTCAAGTAGCCTTTTATTGCTTCCTATTCAAATCTTTCGAGTGATAGAATGGGGTTGATTCCCGAGAAGTCCGGATGAATATGAAACCAGATCAAAACTTAGACACGCTCATATTTTGATTTCAGAAAGGTCTGGATGAAAATGAAACCAGATGAAAATTTAGATACAAATATACCTGAACAACAACGTATAGAATGCACATGCTTGCTTTGAGGATTTTTCCTAAGGTGGTTGCTTTTCTGCAGGCTAGGATTCTTGCTCTGAATGCTTCATACTTCCTCAAGAATGGAGGCCACTTTGTCATATCCATCAAGGTATGTATCTTGTCCCTCTCGCTCAATATATGCTTCAAGTGGCAATGTAAATGGCTTCTGATAGTAGCATATGCTTATACGAGGCATCTAATCCTATGCTTTTCGCCAGGCCAACTGCATTGACTCAACGGTGCCAGCTGAAGCTGTGTTTGCGCAAGAAGTGAAGAAGCTGCAGGCCGAGCAGTTCAAGCCTGAAGAGCAGGTCACGCTTGAACCTTTTGAGAGAGACCATGCCTGCGTTGTTGGTGGATACCGAATGCCAAAGAAGCAAAAGGCACCTGCCGCTGCATAGGATTCAGGAAGGTCCTGCCTATTTTCTGAGCTACAGTCCCACTTCTGGGGGACAAAACTATCAGTTAGCAACACCCCAGAGGGTTTACTGAACATGTGTATCTTTATTGATTTTAGGTGTTCGAATTTGGATGTGTTTAAAGTATGTAGTTTTAAACCTTGTTCTCTGATGGTGCCATGATTTTTGTATGTTAGGTCTTGCTTGGCTTGGAAAGTTTTAGTTTGGATTTCAGACAATCCGAAATTCTAGAGGAAGCTGAGAGCAACATTATTTTGTGGCCCAATTTGTCAATTCGTTCAATTTTCAAACAAACGGGAAGAATGTCAGAAATTGCAGTTTTCAGTCCCTCTCAAATTTGACTAACAAAACACATACCTCAGAAAAATGTTTGGGGCTCACAAATTCAGAGAAAATGAGTACTTTTAATTTGACTAACAAAACACATACCTCAGAAAAATGTTTTGAGCTACAAATTCAAAGAAAATAAGTACTTTTCAGTCTATTTTCTCCGAAACAAACATGTTTTTAACAAATGTACATGTGGGTAAAGAGAGTTTGTACTCTAGCTTATATGTTTTTTGTGGGAGAAATACTGTTGCTTGTTGGTTCAATAAAGGACTTCTCTGAGAAGACATACTAAGCACATTTTAATACAATATTTACATATTAATCTTTATTAATAAGCTGGCCTAAAATGCCACCGCCAGACTACTTTTCACATGGGATAAGTGATTGTGTATAAAAACAACACAGGTTTTGATACTTTTGCCTGTGCATCAAATTGTTCTAAAAATGAATGATTTTTCAATTGTAGTTATTTAATTGATGATGAAATATAAGAGAGAAGAGAGAGAGAGAGAGAGAGAGCACATTAGAACCAAAACTAATTTTGTACTTTTCTTTTTAATACCTTTTTTATAAAATATTTATTAACAAAGCAATTACTTTTAAGTAATGCCAACCAATTAAGAGTGAGTCACTATTGTCTAAGTTTTCTCTCTCACGTGTGACGAAAATTATTCCCATACTTTCAAAAACCATTTTGATAAAAAGAAAGTGGAGGATGGAATAATGATGCCTTTTAACATCGGATTAAACTCTTCAGTCTCTAGTAAGAAGAATGTTTAATAATTTTGTTCCTGAAAAAAATAAACTAACGAGACCATCATATCTCAAGAAGTAAATTGTTACCATCCTAAATTGAAAACATAACCATCTCTTGAATCATTTGTGATGAAACAAAAAGGTTTCATATAAATTTCTCCGGGCGTAGAGCAACAACTACTTTTTGTGTCATGACTCATGATGCTATTCTCAAGTTCCATTGCAGGAATAAGACCCGCTAGGCAGATTGGGACTTTGTTGGGCGTCACTATGCTAGACCCAATAAGAATATATAAAAAATCTCATCAGGACAAGATAAGATAATATTAATTTAAAATTCAAATCAAGATTGATTTGGATATGATAGTTATTTTTAGATTATAACTCTATCTCCTAAGATCTTGTTGGTTGGAGATGAGGATTACAACTCTATCTCCTAAGATCTTGTTGGTTAGAGATGATGATTATAACTCTATCTCCTAATCACTATATAAATTCATGAGGATTAGAATGTAGGTTGAAGTTTTTCCTTCCACAGAAGAAGTTTTTCTTCTATTAAAGAGGAAGAGGAATCCCTATCTCTTTTCTCTCAATCGCAAGGTGATTCCATTGGGGTACTTGAACTGTGGATTCAATGGTGGTTGTTCTTGAAACGTCCACTACCGTTGAGGATCGAGACGATCATAAGAAGCGGGATTGAACCTACCACTATTACTGTTTCCGCTGAGGTAATCATAATCCTCTCTTCCATATTTCTGTTTATTCTAAATTTTATATTAGTATCAGAGCATTCTTATGAAATTTTGGATTGTGGGTTGATCGAGTTAAAAATGATCTGAGAGATTTTGCCTCCCTATGTTATACATTGACAATCTTAGGGATTTTTATTCCCTTCTACAAACTTTGGGCGTTTATCTCCCTCAACTTAGAGAGATTATCTCCCTCAACAAAGGGAGTTCATCTCCTTCAGCGCTCGGCGCTATAAAAGCTGGCGGCAACTTTGAGGGGCGCTGCAGCAACTGTCGCTGCCACGGCCGGTTGGCAGTGCCCTGGGGAGCACTGTCGCCTTTGCCAAGACTGGCAACGCCTCTTTGGGGCACTGCCACCCCAAGCTGGATCTGCCGGCAGTGTCCTTAGGGCGCTGCTGGCTATGTCAAGGATGGCAATGCCCCTCGGGGGCGCTGCCACTGCTGTCGCTATCGCGGCCATGCAGCGCCCTTGGTGGCGCTGTCGCAGCTAACTTGCAGCGCCCACGAGGGGCTACCATCGTTGCTGCAACTTGCAGTACCTACGACAACACTAGCATGGCCGAGAGCACCCACGAGTGATGCTATCATCAGTAATAAATTCCTGTGCGATTCTATAGGACTACTCCCTGGGTAAGGCACGGGTATGGGGCAACCTTTAAAATAATTATTTTTTGCATGCTAAATACATCACTAAATAATTATTAATATACTTTATTTGAGTGAGAGTATATGAGATTTGTGTTAAACTCCTATATATATTTTGCGCACAAACTTAAATTAAACTAATAATAAATATTTGATAGAATGATGATTTTGAGTTCGTCGATCTTTCGATTTTGTATCGTATATGAATTATTGATTTTAAATTAGGATGTTTTTACTGTAAAATAAATATTATTTGTGCGTGCCAATAATAATATATTTTATCTTTATTTGCACATCTTAGATGGCATTCAAGAATATCATTGCTGACTTGAACAAAGGAGATAAACTAGAAGGTGAAAATTATGATACTTGACACTGCAAGGTTCAGTATCTCCTTGATGAGAAAGAGGTTTTGAAAATCCTAACACAGTCCATGAAGGTGCCCCCAGAGGAGGGCAGCAGTCCACAACACTGACGCGATGTTGAGACCTACGCAAAATGGGCCAAGAAAGATCGATGTGCACGCTTTGTTATATTGAGCAACATGCACAATGATTTGATCAGGACATTCGAGAACTATATGACTACTTGTGAAATGTGGAATGCCCTGAAATTCAAGTTTGGTGAAACCTCTCCTATGAGATTGCGCTTATTGACTCTAAAATTGACTGTCATAAGATGGACCCAAATGGAAATATGAAGAAGCATCTTATACAGATGTCATCCATGATTCGTGAACTTAAAGTAGCTGAAAATAACTTGAGTGATGAGCGGCAAGTCGAAGATGACATCCATTCTCTGCTTGACACTTAGGGAGCAAATGGGATTGAACATGATGCACAATGAGAACATTAAGACATTTGATGGATCATTCGCATCATTTGGAACTTGAAGTTGAGCGCTTGGTAGTTGCTAAGACAAATGGCTCGTCTTATACTATTCAGTCTCGTTCGTGCAAGCCATCTGAGCTGAAACACAAGAAAAATCAAGGTGAAAAGAATGAGAATCCTGAATCTGCACCTGAGAAGGCTAATTCTACCAAGCGCAAGAGAGCAGGGCAAAACTAGCACAGTGTGCTTTAACTATGGCAATAAAGGACACTTCACTCTTGATTGCACTCAGACAAAGATGGTACTCCCTAACTTGAGTTCTCGCTATATTTTTGTTACAAGCCATGTCATGCTAGCTCATCAATTCTCTGATTGGATTCTTGATTCAGGAGCAACCGAACCTGAAGCGAGGGACCGAGTTGAGTTTGTGGAGTATCATTGAATATCGTCGCGTAGTAAGGTTCTCATGATAGCGTGGATGTGCTGGGTATGAGTACCTACAAACTAGACTTGCACGAAAGACGTGCACTTCTAATCCATGATGTCCTTATGCTCTTGATGTTCGACGAAACTTATTGTCGATTACTGCTTTGCTTAGGCTAGGTTTTCGTTTGTCTTTCAAAAATAATGGCGTACAAATATTCATGTGAACCACCTTTTATGGTAGTGGCTTTATTAATAATGGATTATTTATTTTGAATATTTGTTATTCAAATAATGATTTTATTTCTTTTTTGACTAATGTGAATAATTTTGTTACTTGGCATGCTAGACTTGGCCATATTATTCAAAAAATAATGAACATTTTAGCTAGAGAAGGCCTATTAGGCCAGCTTGCTAAAGTTAGCTTGCCTACATATGAACATTGTTTATCTGGTAAGTCGATTGGAAGTCATTTGGCAAAACCACTAGGGCATCTTTACCTCTTGAATTAATTAAATCTGACATCTATGGGCCAATGATTGTGAGGGCACGACATGGTGCCACCTATTTCATTACATTTATAGATGATTATACTCACCATGGTCATATTTTTTTGATCTCTTAAGTCAGAAGCATTAGATTGCTTTAGACGTTACTTAAGTTTGGTTTAGAATCAGAAGAATGGAACTGTGAAAACTCTTCATACTGATGAGAATGTGAGTATTTATCTGAGATGTTAAGCAACTCTGTAATGAAAAAGGGATTAAGAGACGATGATTTCTTACACTTCGCAACAAAATGGTGGAACGGAGAGACAAAATCACTCTCTTAGACATGGTTAGATCGATGATGGCACATGCCAAGCTCCCAATATGTTTCTGGGGGGATGCTTTGTTGACGCTGGCCTACATCCTTAACCGTGTGCTCTCCAAATCGGTTTTCACAATGCCATATGAGCTTTGGACGGGCAGAAGGCCTAACTTAAGCTACATGCGCCTACGAGGGGCAGCCGGTTATGTTCACAGCAACTCCCATACATATGAGAAACTTGTCCCTAAAGCAAATAAGTGCATATTCATTAGATACTCTAATGGATCCAAAGGGTATATGATGCTTTGTGAATAACCAGATGAAATGATTACCGAAATTGAATAACAAGATGTGGTTTTCTCGAAGGGAAATTTTCAAGAAAAAGGATATCGATGATATTGATAGATTTTTTTGAAGTGGATGAGTCACAGGAATGGGCTCTTAATTCTGGTTAGGAAGATGAGAGTGACCTACTACCTAGTGGGAGTTGAAAAACACCTAGGGGGGGTGAATAGGTGTAAGTGTTAATCTAGAACTAAATGCAAAACTAAGTGCGCTAAATGCGGAAGCTAATGCAAATCTTGCACAAACTTAATACAACACAACAAGTGTAGCCGAATTTCCCGTGAAGGGCTCTGGACTAACTCCTCTTGATTCCCCTTGAATGGGTTGAGGTGCTATGTGAAGCTCTTGTTGGTTAAGTATAAGTTAAGCACACACATAAGCAAGCCAAGTAAATAAGGATGAATAGCAATATGAATATATGCAAGGCAACACAAGCAAATAGATATGATATGGCAATATGAATTATGCTCAACACAAGTAAATATGATATGATGTTATGAATGATACTTTGCACAAATAAATGAGAGAGAGTTGAGAGATATTGGATCAAACGCAAACACAAGGATATGTTTCGAGGTTCGAGCCCCTAGCTCTACATCCCCGCCTACACCACCGTGTAGGATTTCCAATCCACTATAGGAGTACCGAACTCCTCTCTCAACCTTACAAAGCCACCGAGGCTATACAATCACAATCCACCTCTACCGAAGAGGGATATGGCCCGTAGCCAATACAACACAATCACCTCTACCGAAGAGGGATCCAAACACAATACCACTCCGATCAACCTCTACCAAAGAGGGATACAACAAAAGCAAGGAGGGTTTACAACTTAGAGGCTTAACCTCAAACACTTCTCTTTTTCTCTCTTTTCCACAAAAACAAGATCCTAAGTAGATTAGGATAGTATGATAGCTCAAATGTGGAAAACTAGGTGTTTGAAAAACAAGCAACAAAGAAAAACACTTGGGAAAATTCTTGCAAAAGATATAGAATGAAAACCAAGACAAATCTCCCAAAATCCTCTTTTCTTTGATTTTTTCAAAAACCTAAAACAATAAAGATTGAGAGATTAAAGCCCAAAAACTCTTTTTAAAACTCTTTTAAATACTTCAGAAAACTGAGATTTTTTCTCTTAGAAATCTTCTACAAAAACTATGAAGAGATGGGGTATATATAGCCCCAATATAAAACTAGTCGTTAGAGCTGAGCTGGCAGCTCTGACAGGCAGCGGTCGACCGGCCCGGTCGACCGCCAACGGTCTAAAATATGACCGTTGGGCAACCACGGTCGACCGGCCGGTCGACCCAAACAAACAGAGAGCTCTGCTCTCATCCCGGTCGACCGTCCCGGTCGACCGTCCCAGTGACTCCAAACGTGCACAGATTTGTGCACGTCGGTCGACCGGCCCGGTCGACCGACTTCACCCAAGTCGACTAGGTCAGGTTGACTAGTCGACTGATTGAAGCCTGAAACAGAAATCTGGGTCAGAAAACACTGTAAAATATTTTTCTAAAAATCTTTTAACACTTCTACAAATCCACAAAAATAGTTTTATCATTTTATATTGAAACACAAACAAGTGATAAAAATTTCAAGACATATATCAATCATATCAATTCATTTTTGTGTCTTGCCATATTATCAAAAACAAAACTTGTATTTTTATCAAACTTGATTTTTCAACACATGAATAGGGATATCAAAATAAGTTTGTTTAGCAAGTTTAAAACATGTATGTATATCTAGAACATATCTAATATACATAGAAATAAAGTAAACTTGTTTTGATCTACTATTCATGAAAACCAAATCCAAATCATGAAACGTGTGTGTATTGTGCACTTGAGCATATCAACTATACTAAGCTTTACAAATGAATCTAAACACACTATCTAAACTAGGATACCTAAATCTTCTTGACGATCTTCATCTTCAAGTAGACCGGCTCCAAAACTCCATCCATGGGCTAGGCAAAGTGTGATCATGAAGCTTTGGCCCTGGAATCATCATGAAAAGCTTTTAAACTCCTTGTTGAAGCTAATCACCAACTAATATCTTGCTAAAGATCTGAAACTTAAAATCACAAAAATATTAGTAAACATAACTACATGAGTTAATCATCATCAAAACTAGGGTGGAAGGCCTTTGGGCCAACAATCTCCCCCTTTTTGATGATGACAAAACTCATGGAGTTATATATGCATGGATTAAAGTTAAGCTTCAAAGAAGCTCCCCTTAACTCATGCATAAACAAATAATCAAAATATATGCAATGAATGTACATAAACATGTATGCATCAACATGCATAAACTATATTCTAGAAGCTCTAGTTACCAATTAAATTAATAAAACATTAACAAAATACTAGATGCTCTAAATACCAATAAAACTTACCAATAAAACTTAATATATGCAAAAACATAAGTATGCATATATAAACCAAACTCAAATTATTCTCCCCCTTTTTGTCAATCATCAACAAAGGGGTAAACAATCAAAACAATAAATAATAATGCGGGGTAAAAATCTTTCTCCCCTTTTAAGTCAATCAAAACAATAAAACAATGTTCTCCCCTTTTTCTCTAAAAACAAAAACAAGGTCAATAAGGAGTGACTTTAAACAACATGATATCAAATAGAAAAATATGTCAATGAAGCATCTTGATATCAATTGAAAATAAACAAAGATCAATAAATGTTATATGCTATATACATTCATGAAGAGGAAGACGCTAAGTTAGCTTCCCTACACATATGCATTACATGAAAGAGGGATGTTAAGCCCTAATTCACATAACACACATTATGTAATGCATAAAAGGAGATGTGAAGCTCCCCCTACACACGTGTACCACATAAAGAAGAGATGTTAAGCTCTTCAATACACAATACACTCAACATGAATCTATATGTGGAAGAGATGTTAAGCTCTCCTTGCATATAGTCAATACAAATCAAAAACTTTTGTATTTTACTTTAAACAAAAAATTTTAGATACCAATTTACAACACAACACATCTTGATATCAAAAGATAGTATTTTTCTTTTAAGAATATGATATCAATTTAAATCTTTTAAGTCATATAAACAATTGAAATGACTATTCTCTATCATAAAGTAAGGGAGTGGAAATACAAATACCAATTGAAATATGAAAATCGAATTTTCTCCCCCTTTATGAAATACAAAAGCTATGCGTAGGCTTGAAATAAGATACCAATTGAAAACTAAATCAATTGAAATAAAGTGAAGCTCAAGCGCTAGCATAAACAAAATTTGTGCTAAAGATATCGAAATATAGTAGCACAAATAAAACAAGTATATGTGTATGAAATAAAATGAGTACCAATCACTAATAGATGATACCAATTGAAAATATACATACACAATAAACATATGAGTATACAAAAAGGATCAAATTGATACCAATTGAAAGAGTTCAATGATACCAATTGAATCAACAATAATAATCAAGTGTATATCTCATATAATCTACCACCCAATCATGGTTCAAGTTTTAAATGATTTTCACTTGTAAAGCATACATGAACATGATCTCCCTTCCAACCGCCCTTGGATGGTAGGGGTTTTCAAAAATAGATTTGAAAATAAGCTTAGTTTGAAGAACTCTACCAAAATGAAGAATACCGTAACTAGTTATAAATAGAAAGTTTTGTTAACTAGTACGAAATCCTTCAAGTAAGGAATAAAACAAAATAATTTTTCATAAAACATGAAATCCACATGATAATCAACACTCTAATTCAATTAGGCATAAATATGACTCATGAAACAAAATATGAGCAAGCAATAAATGTGAGTGTACAAATAAAGTGTGAATATCATAATCATGAAAATATTCAATTAAGCTCAATTATTCCTTAAACATTGAAAACACGAAAATCATCAAAACTTATTTAATCTTCATGGCATATGTATGTCAAGTACAAACTAAAGTATACATACATATCCAAAACACAACGAGTCCACAAAATATATGCATTAAGGCACGTGGCTCAAAAGGATAATCATGTATATCTAATAGTTTGGACAAGATAGACACATACATGAAGTTAAACAATTAAACACAAAATCAAGAGAAACTAAATCTTCATCAAAATAAATTTCATTTCATGGTATATGTATGGGTTGTCAACACAATAAGTATACATACATATCCCTAAACACAATTGAGTCCATATATATAGATTTTCATGAAAGGCAAATGACTCAAGGGGTATACATGTATATCTTAAAGTTTGGCAATACAAACATATACATGAAGTGAAAAACTCATAAAACAAATTTAAAAATGGAATACAAGTTTGAAATGTATGAATCATCAAAACTAGACTATACTAGCACATTTAATGGGAACAAATAAGCAATCAAGCCCAACATGTATTAGATTTACATGTATGAATCATCAAAACTAGACTATACTAGCACATTATATAGATTTATTTGTGGCCCACTATATGTACAAGTATAAATCCTAGTCTTAATGAAAACTAACATCTAAACAAGTAATCTTAACATGAAGTATCAAAACACAATATAAAAATCATCATGATAAAACTAAAACATGATTACTATGTAAATTCACATGTATTAGATTCATGATGTACATTATAGCTTAAACAAAAGTGAGAACACTATGAATGGGTTCATATAAGCATGTGTGTCTCAAATACTATACATGTATGTCAAGGATCTAATAATCATGGTATTTACATACTAATCCATAGACATCAAAAACATGAAATAAACAATGAAATGGAAAGCGTGTAAACAGTAAATGGGAGTAAAGGATTGTTACCAAAACCGAAGAAGCAACTTTCCTTTTCTCCAAAACGTGGTGGTCATCTCCACCAAATCTTCCCTTGAAAGTGATGCATCCAATTTATTCTCTTTAAGTACGGAACGCATCCACTCCAAGGCGTCATCACTCTCACATCATGTGAGAGCCCACACCTACATTAAACAAAGGAGGGGTGGTCTTTGGTACCAAACATCTTATTGGGTCCATGGGGGTTAGTCCCTTCTCTAACCCAAACAAAATTCTTTGCTAAATTAGGAGTATGTAATCTATCAAAGTAAAATTTAGCAAGGTGGCCCTTACGTCCACAATGTGTACAAGTGTACACATGAGCATACGTGTGATGGTGTCCGTGAGGAGCATGTGTATGCCGTGGAGGGTGTGCATGCATAAAAGTTGAAACTTGTTTCTTACGAACCAAGGATTCCAAGCGTGTGTGGTTCATGGCACATTGGCTCATAGTGGAGCCCAAACAATCAACCTTCTTCTTAAGCAAACAAATATCATCATTAATCTTAGAAGAAGAAGTGTGGCATGCAATAGGTGAAGTGTGTGATACTACCCTAGCATGGCAAATATGTGTATCAATCTTATTTTACAAAACAATGTTTTTCTTTAGACAAACATCTAGATCATTAGAAATAGAAATTATTTTGTTTTTCAAAGCAACATTCTCTTTTAAAACAAAATCAATTTTTGAAGACAAAACATCATTTTTCTTCAAGATATTTTCATAATCATTATTGTTTTTCAAAAACTCATTTTCTTTAAGTGCAAGTTCTAATTGAGATCTCAATGAATCCCTTTCATTATAGACCTCAACCTTCTCTTGCAAAACATTGTTAAGTCTAGCATGCAAACTCTTATTTTCTTGATCAATTCCTAGACTCTTCTTTTTCAACAAATTATATTTTTCTATTAATTTTTCACAAACAATAGATAGTTCTTCATTCAAAGCATGGGGATCAACATAATCATTTGAAGAACTAGCACAATCATCATTATCTAAGTGGGGTTCCGAATGTACCTCAAGGGAGTCATTCCCTTGGACCATGAAGCAATGTGAATCGGATTCTCCACTAGATTCCTCCGGTTGATTTGGCAAAGAAGCTCGGAGGTGGTGGTGGTTGTCAACATGTTCCACACTGCAAATGCGGAATCAAAGTTAGAAGCAAGTAAGAGATATTCTTTAGGTAATGTGCTTCTAATGGCCTCAAGGGCTTGTGCATTGGCCCCTATATGATTGCGATCTCCAAGATAACATTTCTTGGTGGCCGCAAGAAAGACATGCAAACCTAGGGTCTTTAGGTACATGGACATCCTATACTTCCAAACAACAATGTTGGAAGGATCAAAGCTAGGTGGGGTCATGAAGTCCATGGTAAACTATATGAGTGTGCAAACAAGCAAATGCAAACAATAGACTAGCAACCAAATGGATCTCACTCCTAGGATTTTAAGCCTAAGTATCAGGAGCACTAGCTCTGATACCAATTGAAAAACACCTAGAGGGGGGGTGAATAGGTGTAAGTGCTAATCTAGAACTAAATGCAAAACTAAGTGCGCTAAATGCGGAAGCTAATGCAAATCTTGCACAAACTTAATACAACACAACAAGTGTAGCCGAATTCCCCGTGAAGGGCTCTGGACTAACTCCTCTTGATTCCCCTTGAATGGGTTGAGGTGCTATGTGAAGCTCTTGTTGGTTAAGTATAAGTTAAGCACACACACACAAGCAAGCCAAGCAAATAAGGATGAATAGCAATATGAATATATGCAAGGCAACACAAGCAAATAGATATGATATGGCAATATGAATTATGCTCAACACAAGCAAATATGATATGATGTTATGAATGATGCTTTGCACAAATAAATGAGAGAGAGTTGAGAGATATTGGATCAAACGCAAACACATGGATATGTTTCGAGGTTCGAGCCCCTAGCTCTACATCCCCGCCTACACCACCGTGTAGGATTTCCAATCCACTATAGGAGTACCGAACTCCTCTCTCAACCTTACAAAGCCACCGAGGCTATACAACCACAATCCACCTCTACCGAAGAGGGATAAGGCCCGTAGCTAATACAACACAATCACCTCTACCGAAGAGGGATCCAAACACAATACCACTCCGATCAACCTCTACCAAAGAGGGATACAACAAAAGCAAGGAGGGTTTACAACTTAGAGGCTTAACCTCAAACACTTTCTTTTTCTCTCTTTTCCACAAAAACAAGATCCTAAATAGATTAGGATAGTATGATAGCTCAAGTGTGGAAAAACTAGGTGTTTGGAAAACAAGCAACAAAGAAAAACACTTGGGAAAATTCTTGCAAAAGATATAGAATGAAAACCAAGACAAATCTCCCAAAATCCTCTTTTCTTTGATTTTTTCAAAAACCTAAAACAATAAAGATTGAGAGATTAAAGCCCAAAAACTCTTTTTAAAACTCTTTTAAACACTTCAGAAAACTGGGATTTTTTCTCTTAGAAATCTTCTACAAAAACTATGAAGAGATGGGGTATATATAGCCCCAATACAAAACTAGCCGTTAGAGCTGAGCTGGCAGCTCTGACAGGCAGCGGTCGACCGGCCCGGTCGACCGCCAACGGTCTAAAATATGACCGTTGGGCAACCACGGTCGACCGGCCCAGTCGACCCAAACAAACAGAGAGCTCTGCTCTCATCCCGGTCGACCGTCCCGGTCGACTCCAAACGTGCACAGATTTGTGCACGTCGGTCGACCGGCCCGGTCGACCGACTTCACCCAAGTCGACTAGGTCAGGTTGACTAGTCGACTGATTGAAGCCTGGAACAGAAATCTGGGTCAGAAAACACTGTAAAATATTTTCTAAAAATCTTTTAACACTTCTACAAATCCACAAAAATAGTTTTATCATTTTATATTGAAACACAAACAAGTGATAAAAATTTCAAGACATATATCAATCATATCAATTCATTTTTGTGTCTTGCCAGTTTTATCAAAAACAAAACTTGTATTTTTATCAAACTTGATTTTCAACACATGAATAGGGATATCAAAATAAGTTTGTTTAGCAAGTTTAAAACATGTATGTATATCTAGAACATATCTAATATACATAGAAATAAAGTAAACTTGTTTTGATCTACTATTCATGAAAACCAAATCCAAATCATGAAACGTGTGTGTATTGTGCACTTGAGCATATCAACTATATTAAGCTTTACAAATGGATCTAAACACACTATCTAAACTAAGATACCTAAGTCTTCTTAACGATCTTCATCTTCAAGTAGACCGGCTCCAAAACTCCATCCATGGGCTAGGCAAAGTGTGATCATGAAGCTTTGGCCTGGAATCATCATGAAAAGCTTCTAAACTCCTTATTGAAGCTAATCACCAACTAATATCTTGCTAAAGATCTGAAACTTAAAATCACAAGAATATTAGTAAACATAACTACATGAGTTAATCATCATCAAAACTAGGGTGGAAGGCCTTTGGGCCAACAGGAGTATACTTTCGAATGGGAGTGTACCATTAGGGACTGATTCTGAAACTATATTTTTTGCGTAGAAGCCAACATGAAAACATCCCTCTTTGTCGCTTTGAGATTGAGGGGAAAGCTTTCATGTATGCTCTGCAAGAGTCAGATGAGCTTAAGAACTATCAAGAGGGTATAAAATCCCAAACTTCTAAGGAATCGGAACTTGCTATGCAAGATGAGATGAAATCTATGAGAAAGAATCAAGTGTGGGACTTGATAGATATTCCACCTAGGCGCAATACTATCGAAAACAAATGGGTTCTGAAAGTCAAATGCAATACAGAGGGTTCCATCAAAAGGTACAAACTCGACTTGTGGTGAAATGCTACACCCAAAGAGAGGGTATTGACCATGAGAAAATCTTCTCACTAGTAGTGTGGTTTGCCTCAATTCGCCTAATTCTAGCTATTGTCGCTTATTTGAATTTAGAATTTAACAAATAGACGTTAAGACTGCATTTCTCAATGGATAATTAGATGGGGAGATTTACATGGATCAAACCTGTTGGCTTTATAGCAAACGGAGAAGAGTGCAAACTCTTCAAGCTCCGATGATTCATCTATGACTTGAAACAATCATCCAGACAATCATATTTCAAATTTCATCGAGCTGTTACTTCTAACGGGTTCACATTGATTGAGAAAGACCATTGAGTTTTGTTCACTCTAAAAAAGACAAGATTCCTGACTGGCCTGAATAATGTCTAAACTTGTTGACATTTACAAAAGACAAGTGGTAGACAAGCTGACGACCAGTTTTTACCCATCTCCGAGGGACAAATCAGCAACATGGACTCTACTGATCCAGTGAAGCAGACAATAAGCCCAGATTGTCTTTGAAGAGACCTAAGTAGGTCTAAGATGTTAAGTTAGCTCAACACTTAGCACCACATGAGCCCAAGGGGATAGCCTCGCCTGAGAGGCTAAGTTTGTCCAACTTTGCCTTGAAGCTGTTTAATGCTCTATCGGAGAGCTAACTTACAACTTTGCCTGAAGCACTCAGTTAACTCCGCAGAGAGTTAGCTTCGTTCGAAGACACACGCAACCGCGCAGAAGGATGGTAGCTTCACCACAGATGTTTATCCAGCTCCGCTGAAGAGCTTTCTTCTAACTTCGCCAGATGCTCCTTCCAGCTCCGCTGTGAGCTCGACGCGACAGCTCCGCTGCGGGTCCATTATGGTCAATTTTGACCAATTAAATCTCCAGATGAGATCAAATCTATTCAAGATCAAATCTAATCAAGATCAAATATGAGATCAAATTTAGCAGTTGTTTACCATAATCTCTTGACTCTCCTAAAACAAGTAAGAAGATCAGGGGAGATCTTTCAATTATTTGAAAAGAATCAAAACAGATCAGGAGATCGACGCTACCTGCTATTCCTAACTTCGCAGAAGCTAATTCTAGCCTCGCAACAAGGCTACTTTTTAGATTTAAACAGAATGACTCAATCTTTTTTCAGATTTTTAAGGGACGATTATACCCCTGCTCTCCCTATAAATAGCCCACTAGAGGCACAAGGACAAGAACGCGCGCACAGGCAAAGTGACGCACAGAGAGACGGCTAAACAGAGATCTATTCTCTTGCTTTCAAGAATTCAGAGAACTGCTTCTCTAATCAGGGTGCTGATACCCTAAGATCTTCCTCCCTGTCAAGGAATCTCCGGAACCAAGCGAGAAGAAATTCCCAAGTGGAGGCACTTTGAGAAGTAACAAGAGGGTTCTACCAACCTTCTGTTCTCTGATTCCCCAAACCAGGTGAGAAGGGAATCCCATCGATCGCATCGTCAAAGGGACAAAGTGATCGCGCGCTGACCAGACTCCTATTGGCACACTTCTCTAGAATCTCAGAGGAGATCTACTTGTAATCTTTTTAGAATACTTATAATTTAGCTCCTCGACCCCTTTTTTGTAAGTTTTTCCCCTTTGTAAAATCATTGGAAAACAAGATGGCGACTCCGCTGGGGAATGATTTCTCCACTGTTGAGAATCAAGTGTCGCAATGCAACGAACAGACCTTCGGGTCTACTTCTGAATTCAAGGAAGCCGGTGTAGCCAGAGCCCCTCTGGCTAAATCTTCGAAGAAAGTCTCTATGGAGACAGATGAGGCTCTCTGCGAGCCTACCACTGTCCTCTGGCGCAATAAGAAAGCAGGCCAGCAATGCAAGGGTCAGAATCTTCATCCTGTTACCTTCGAAAACATAGTCGTTCACTTCGACCAAGGAAAATTCGAAGAACTCTTCTCTAGGGGTGGTCCAATGCTCCATGCACAAAAGCATAGAAATATCTCAATGGCCAAGGTTTCAGAGCAGAAACCGGTAGCAGAATCCTTCCAATCCCTCTCAGCCTCGCGTGTGGCTAGTCAGGCTCTCTGCGAACCTAAGTCTCCTTTTTCAAAGCAGATGTGGAGGTCAAAGCAGAAGGCTCTGTATGAAGCCTTAAGTGTAGCTACGCCACAAGTTCGTCTCTCTCGCGAAGAAAAAGGCAAGATGCTTGCCTGCTTCGTCGAGACTGTCAGCGGCGAAGTTACAATGGCAACCATGCCTTCGCCTAATTCAGGAGCAGTAACTCCTGACGCCAGCCTCGTTCTTATGAGCGAAGCTACCAATGGTGTGCCAAGCACAGTACCTCAGGGTACGCATGGAGTTCGCAACTACGAAGTTGGAACAAAGCACCACAGTGTGCTAAACTCGCTCTTTGCAGCGAAGCTAAGGGATTGCCCCTAAGTGCTGATAGCGGTGCTTATGTAGCTTCAGCGCCCAAGGGCATTTCCAAAGCTTTTAGTCGCAAATTTAGAGCCAAAGCACTATCTAGGGCTAATCACCTTCGCAGCAACATAGCAGATAAAGCATCACAGCGTGCTTCGCTCTCCAGTTCATCAAACACTAAGCTCGCCCTTCGCAGCGGAGCTAAGGGATCGTCCCTAAGTGTTGACAGCGGTGCTTATGCAGCTTCACCACCCAAGGACATTCCCAAGGTTCTTAGCCACAAAGTTAGAACTAGAGCACTATTTAGTACTAATTATCTCTACGGAGATAAAAAGAACAGGATGTCATCCTATGTGCAATCCAATAGAGTCTCTGCGCTGGATCGTTTAGGTCCAACTGGGTCTGACTTGCGGGATTTCTTGACAAGCAAACGGAAGTCCGAATCCTTCCAAACTTCTCCCTCTTGTTGTCAACAAGTGGGATGACAGTTGGTTACAGTCCACTCAGTCCATTGCCGGCTAGGACCAATCCCTGCTACTCCTCCAGGCTGACGATCAGTTTTTGATCGACTGTCGGTGCAAGCTCCGGTAAAACATCGCGAAAGGTGCGTATCGTGAGATCTGCCCTCTGCATCCGTTAACATGATCGGAAGAGGACGAGAGCTGCGTAGGGGCAGACGAGCGTCCCACGACACTCCCTACAGTTTCCCAGATCCAGATTATAGCCCAGGCCTGGGCGAAGTCTTGATACATGAAGAAGGTGCCTTCTGGAACACCAAATCTAGGGTTGCAATACCCTACAGTTATGAACAACCATCTTCCTCAACTGCAATAACCTCACCAGAACCAATGAGAGGATTAGTCCAATGGTCTGATGAAGAGGACAAAGACAGTAGGTATGCCTCTTCGGCGACAGTCAGCTCGGTACGAACGGATATGAATATGGCTGATAACGGAAATGATGACCTTCGTCGACGGTTGGAAGCTCAGGAGCAAACTTTCAAGACCCAGCAAGAAGCTTTAGACAACATCCAACAGATGCTCGCTCAACTCCTCAATAACCAAAATAATAATGATACCGGGAGTAACCATGATGAGGAAGAACATCTTAGTAATGAACAACCAAGGACGGAGAAGTCAAAGGAGGGATCTTCTTTAGACGCTGAAGTTCTTAAAGGCATCTAAGCTCAAATCGCATCCCTAACTCAGAGGGATGAACTAAAGAAAGTAGGGGCAGTCCGTCCTTACCCGCTGGAATGGGTTCAGTACCATACCCACCAAACTTCAAACCACCAACGTTACATACGTACGATGGTAAGAGCTCACCAAACCAGCACATCTACTATTTTCGATCTCAGACCGGTAATGTGATAGACAATGATGCTATCATGGCTAGACTGTTCATTAGCACCTTAAAGGGGGTAGCATTCGACTGATTCCGAAGTCTCCCTCCGGGCTCTGTCAATTCCTGGATCGACCTGGAAACTCGATTTCTTTCTCGTTTCTATGAGGATGATACCGAGGTAACCATAGATAAACTCCTCTCTACCGTACAAAAGAAGGGTGAATCTGTCTGTGATTACATTGAGCGGTTCAGAAACTTATCTCTGATGTGCCCAGCAGGGATGCCATACCCATGCTCTTACGGACATGCAGGCACAACTTTTTAGACCAAGTAGAAATTCGCATGGGGGCTGTCAAAGCCCATACCTGGAAAGAACTGGTCGAGCAAGCTGAGTTAGCCGAAAAATCGGCTAAAAAGTTTGAACCATCCACCCCTAAAGGAAAATGGGGTATGAATAATAAGGGACGTGGCGACATGGCACAGTCTTCTCAAGCCAAAGGAAAAGAGACTATGTCCGTTGAATTATCAGGGGATGCTCAGTCGAAGGCCAAGAAGAGCGGCTTCAACAATCAGGAGTCTAAGTTTCCTTCAAAATAGTACTCCTTCAAAGACGATCAGGTGGTCACAATATTCCATTTACTCCACAAAGGGAATAAATTGAAGCTGCCGGATGCTCGACGTCCTAATGAAATAGGACGCACAAACGATCTCAAATACTGTCTCTTTCATGGGATGATTCATCATCCTACCGACAAGTGCTTCGTCCTCAAGGACAGAATTCATGCTTTGGTCGACGCCGGGTCCTGACGTTAAAGTTAGAGCAAAAGAAAATCACTACAAACATGGTGACCCTCGAGTTCGGCAAAACCCCAAAGGTTACAGTTCCTGACGGGACTTATCCAATCCCTGTACCATGGCTGGAAGTCAAGCATCCTTCAGCTAAAACTCAAGAGAATAAGGGTCTTGTTCCCTTGACACTGGAGACAGGAAAAATCATGTGGATACACCCAAACCTTGTCCAAGACGAGCAATGGGATTCAAAGAAGTCCAAGTCGAAGGGTAAATCTTGCAATGTCATCTCCATCCTGCCAGACGATGACAATCTCACAGCAGCTTCTCTCAGCGATTCTGAAGGAGAAAAGCACGCTGGCATAACGCGAGCTGCTATACCTCAGTCAACAGGTACTCGATCCAGAAAATCATACTTAAAATAGTATGAGAAAGCTACTGACGAGACACAACAGCAGACGACGTCAGTACAAGTACCAGCACCCACGTCAGTTCCAACTAAAGGAAAGGAGAAGCCAAAGGAAGTCCGGTTCGACCATGTCCTGAAGAAGCCTTCAGGCCCAGGGCTTGACACGCCCTTTCGTTTTGACATATTGGCCCAGCTGGCTAATATCACGGCTCGTATTACCATACACGAGCTCCTTTATCTCTTAAAAGAGATAAGAGAAGCACTCAGAGATGCACTGGCTAATTCAGAATCATTCCTGACGTATATGCCAGAAATCCCTAAAGATGACGCTCTGTCTTCTTGCCCTGAATGCCATCATGTACAATCAAACGTACCTGCTATTACCTTCACAGCGGAAGATATGCTTCTCAAGGATAACAAGCACGATCGACCTTTGTACTACACCGGATACATCAGTTCGACATGTATTGAAAGGGTACAGGTTGACCCAGGGTCTGCACTCAGTATCATCCCCAAAAGGCTCCTCTACTTCCTCGGTATACCACTATATAGGTTGTCCGCAACCACTACAACAATATACGGTTTTAATGCCGGGAGTAGTCATCCACTTGGAAAAATTTGACTCCGCTGCCGAATCGGGAGCCTGAAGTTAGAAGTGACATGCTATGTCATTAATGCTGACACGTCATACAACTTGTTACTAGGACCACCATGGATCCATGCCAACTGGATCATTCCCTCCACTCTACACCAGTGCTTCAAATATGTTGAAGATGATGCAACAGTACGAAATGTCTTAGCTGAGAAGCAACCGTTCAAAGGGGTGAAAAATTACTTTACTGACACTCTCCTGTATCAAGAGACCGGTGAAATATCGAAAGAATCATTGCCGAATGATGATGATAGTGGCAATGAGGCGGATTCAGAATCTGAAGCAGACATGCCAGCCATTTTGATTGGTGAACCGGTTATAGCATGTCTTAATAATCCCCAATGTAACACTCCTCCTGAAGATGAGGGCGAATGGGTAATTAATGATAATATTTCCTTTGATTATCCTGTGAGTGTTGGGTTGTTTGAATCCATTACGGATAGCTCTCTGCACATGCCTTTACATAAACCAAGTGCATCCGGTACACCCATGGAATCTGTAGAAGGGGCCGTTTTAGTAAACCCTCCATCCAAAGAAGGTCAGTTACCAATAATATTCGGTAAAGCCCAACCACGAGGGTCCACAGCCACAGATTCAAGTTTAGACTCAGACACCCCATAAATTTTTCACTATGCGCGACCAGCGCACCATATGATGAAGAAAATGGGGTACAACTTGAAGCGTCGGAAAGGCCTGAATTTCAGAAGAGGAAGACGTAGTTTTCTGTGTAACTTTGTATCGAGAGGGAAACCTGCAAATTACTATGATAATACATGCAGTGGGTTAGGATACGTTACACCCACACCACCAGTAACGGCTCAATCCAAGGACGACAAACTGATCCCTACACATTCTGTCTCTTCCTCTGAGTGGGACTCAGAGGTCAATGTGGGAATGATGTTCAAGAATCTCACCATTAATATGACTTCAAGCAGCCAATTGGAGCCAGCGGAAGCTACTGATGAGGAACCATGGGCTCAGCAATTAGATCTCCAATGGGAAAAGTGATTCGAACTACGCAAACCACCTACTGAAGACAAGGTGATTCAGGTCAACTTGGGTAGTCAAGATCACCCTAAACCCATCTTTATAAGTGAGAGCTTATCACTTATGGAAAAAGAAGAATTAATAATACTCATAAAGGAGTATATAGATGTTTTTGCATGGAACTATGAAGACATGCCCGGACTTGATCCACAAGTAGCCATGCATCGTCTGAATATCAAACCTGACGCCAAGCCAGTCAAGCAGCAACAACGTCAGTTTTGTCCGAACATTATGGAGGCTATTGAAGTCGAAGTTCATAAACTCATTGCATGTGGCTTCATATAGGAGGAACAACATCCAGATTGGGTTGCTAATATCATTCCCGTCCTCAAGAAGAATGGAAAAATACGAATCTGCATTGACTATCGTAATCTCAATACAGCTTGTCCTAAAGACGAATTCCCACTACCCATCACCGATGTCATGATTGACAATACCTGTGAATTCGAAAGAATGTCTTTTATGGACGGCTTTTTAGGGTACAATCAGATTAAGATGTATCCCGACGACGAGAAACATACCTCGTTCAGAACACCATTGGGGGTATTCTGCTATATAGTGATGCCCTTCGGACTAAAGAACGCTGGAGCAACCTATCAGCGGGCAATGAACACAATTTTCCGCGATCATCTCTGAAAAATGGTAGAATGCTATGTCGACGACATTGCTGTCAAAAGCCGCAATGTTCGACATAATGCGGGCTCATCAGCTGAAGATGAATCTGACAAAATCCTTCTTGGGAGTTTCGAGTGGCAAGTTCCTTTGGTTTATTGTTACATCAAGAGGAATTCATCTTGACCCAGATAAAATTAAAGCCATTCAGAGCATGCATCCACCGAGGAATCTCAAAGAGCTTAGAGGCTTATAAGGTAGATTAGCTTATATTAGAAGATTCATCGCAAATCTCTCAGGCCGCTGTCAACCGTTCACCCGACTCATGAAAAAGGGTGCTTCCTTTGTATGGGATCAAGCTTGTCATGAAGCTTACGAGGATATCAAGAGGTATCTCACAAAACTCCAGTCTTAGTAGCTCCCACATCAGGAAAACTATTCTTACTTTATGTGAAAGCTACGGACCATTCTCTTGGTGCCTGCTTGCTCAAAAAGACGACAATGGTCACGAACATATCATTTATTATCTGAGCAGGACTCTAATAGGGGCAGAATCTCGCTATAATCCTATTGAGAAGGAGTGCTTAGCTCTTGTCTTTGCCGTCCAGAAGACACGACATTATCTGGTTGGCCAAACCATACATGTCATCTCCAGAGTAAATCCTTTGTGTCTTCTCATGACGAAGCCAGGATCATTGAATTAAAGATTAGCTAAATGGGCACTTCTTTTGTCTCAATACGACATGATCTTTATCCCTCAAAAGGCGGTTAAAGGCCAGGCCCTTATAGAGTCCTTGGCTACTCATCCTATTTTGGAAAACTCAAAACCTCATGAAGATATTTCAGATAAAGTCTTCGAGTCCAATGTAACCTCAGAGGATGAAGTTTGGCAGATGTTCTTCGATGGAGCATCACGAATAGGCCCTAAAGGCAGGGTCATTGCCGGCGTGGGGGTTGTGTTTATCTCTTCACAAAATCACGTCCTTCCTAGAGCATTTTCTCTGACGGAATCGTACTACAACAATGTAGCGGAATATAATGCTCTACTTATTGGTCTTCAGCTCACCCACGGAATGGGGGTACGCTACCTTGAAGCTTACGGTGATTCAAAATTGATTATCAATCAGGTTAAAGGCGAATATGAGGCCCGTCACGAAGACTTGGTACCTTATTATCACGCAGTCGTCGAAATGGCTAATCTATTTAATGGTTTTTACATCGGGCACGTATCTCGATCTCAGAATACTAAGCAGATGCTCTTGCTGCATTAGCAACAACGCTAGCCTTGCCAGTAGATACCAAGTATCACCTTACAGTGGCGACTCGACTCCTTGTCTGCTCTAAATATATGTTAAGAACCAGAGAGGTCTATAATATCTCGACGGATCTTGAGCCGAGAGATTGGCGATTTTCTTTCATCGACTATGCTCTACATGGTTTGCTGCCAGACAATCCTAAAGAAGCAGCATCTATCAGACGAAGGTCTCTCCATTTTTACTATGATCCAACTCTGAAGACACTTTACCGTCGTTCATATGACGGTATCCTCCTCCGTTATCTTTCTAATTCAGAGGCACAGGAAGTGCTTAAAGAAGCACACGACGGCATATGCGGAGCACATCAGTCAGGTCCAAAACTTAAAGACAGATTGCTTAGGCTTGGATATTATTGGCCAACTATGATAGCCGATGCCATCCAATATGCACGAAGGTGTAAAGCATGCCAAATTCATGTGGACTTCATACACTAGCCTCCGGAGTTGCTCCACTCAACTGTTGCTTCATGGCCATTCGAAGCATGGGGAATCGATATTGTAGGGCCAATCAGCCCCTCTTCGATAAAAGGACACCAGTTTATCCTGGCAATAACTGATTACTTTTCAAAGTGGGCAGAAGCTATACCACTGGTTGAAGTAAAACTTCTAACATGGTTAATTTCATCAAATACCACGTCATTCATCGGTTTGGTGTCCCTAGGCGGATCATCCATGATAACGGTCCCTAATCCATAAGCCAGGTGTTCTATCGATTCTGCGATAAGTACCAAATTCAGAATGTGGCTTTAATTGCCTATAATCCCGCCGCTAATGGCTTGGCAGAATCATTCAATAAGACAATTATTAAGTTACTCAAAAGTTCGTCTCCTCGAATAAGCGAGATTGGAATGAGAAGCTTAGTGAATGTCTTTGGGCCTACCGAACCACGGTTTGGACCCCGACAGGCAATACGCCTTTTTCCCTGGTGTATGGGTGTGAAGCAGTCATACCGTTGGAAATCCAGATGTCGTCATTACGATTAACTCTGATCACTAAGATCACATCAGAAGACAATGATCGGTTGCGTCTTCAAGACTTGAAGCCTTAGATGAGAAGCGGTTACAAGCTCAGTAGCACATTGAGTTGTATCAAGCTCGGATCTCAAAAGCCTTTAATAAGAAGGTCAAACAAAGAGTCTTCCAGAAAGGAGATTTGGTTTTAGCCATCAGACGACCAATGATCATGACGCACAAAACTAAAGGCAAATTTCAGCCCAAATGGGAGGGACCGTTTGTAATAGAAATAGTCTATTCAAACGGGGCATATCGCCTTATGACTTCAGATGGTGATTTACTCATGATGCCGATTAACGGCAAGTTCTTAAAGAAGTATTATCCTTGATTAAGGATCCTTCTCATGATCAAGACCTTTAAATCCAAGATATGCAGAAGGAATGCCCCTCTCTTTCTCCAAACGAGATCATACAACTATAAACCAGTAGGAAGCTGATCATACACTGGTTGTCTCAAGAAGAATCAAGGTTACACACACACTAACCAAATGATCCAACACCTTTAACGGTTAAGGATAGAGGAAAATGTTGGCCTTTAAGCCCAACATAAGTTCTCGACAACTCATCATGCTGAATTGAATAGCATGGCTAGCCCGACTCAAACGGTAGTTGGTAAAGGCATATCAAACCCGTTGACAACTGAGGATTTGCTAAAAAACCTAAGGGTTCCCATTTGATTCCCTCTCCAAAATCACTTACCAATTCTCATCCATAGAATGATAAGACCACATATAAAGAGTGACCGATCCACTCGAATTACTGCTATGTCTCTACACCTCTAACAGTAAATGAATCTCTTGGTCAAGTTAATACTACACTTCTGACCAATATCGCTCATATCGCAAATCCATTTCACTGTTAAGTTAACATTAAACCTATGATAGTGATCTCCTCATTTTTCTCACTGTGAACGAGACCTTTTCATGTTATGCTTAACACTACACCTCTGGCGTCCATTTCGCTGTTAAGTTAACATTAAACCTATGACAATGATCTCCTCGATTTTCTCAGTGAAAATGAGACCTTTCCATGCTATGTTTAATACTACACCTCTGGCATCCATTTTGCTGTTAAGTTAACATTAAACCTATGACAGTGATCTCCTCGATTTTCTCAGTGAGAATGAGACCTTTCCATACTATGTTTAACACTACACCTCTGGCATCCATTTCGCTGTTAAGTTAACATTAAACCTATGACAGTGATCTCCTCGATTTTTTCAGTGAGAACGAGACCTTTCCATGCTATGTTTAACACTACACCTCTGGCATCCATTTCGCTTTTAAGTTAATATTAAACCTATGACAGTGATCTCCTCGATTTTCTCAGTGAAAATGAGACCTTTCCATGCTATGTTTAATACTACACCTCTGGCATATCTTTTTATCAAGTTAACATTACACCTCTAACAAATTGCTTTCTGAATTCCTACGAAGTTCCTTTTTTGGTCACGTTAACATTACACCTCTGACATATGATCTTTTATGGGATTCACTTCCTAGCTCCCCAGTAAGTTTCTGAGTCCCACTCAGTCTTTGGTGGACTTTTCTGGTTGTCACGTTAACAATATACCTCTGACATTTCCTTTCAAATCCTATCCAAATTTTGAGCTTGGTGGCTTCTCAATCGGTTATGTCATTGCGACCTCTGAACCGACAGATAGCCAAGTCTCATCTTTCAGTCCGGCAAGGACTATTTCTTTGTCATCATACAATAAAATTTTAAGCTTGGTGGCTTCTCAATCGGTTACGTCATTGCGACCTCTGAACCGGCAGATAGCCAAGTCTCATCTTTCAGTCCGGCAAAGACTATTTCTTTGTCATCATACGACAAAAATTTGTGCTTGGTGGCTTCTCAATCGGTTTCATCGTTGCGACCTCTGAACCGGCAGATAGCCAAGTCTAATCTTTCAGTCCGGTAAGGACTATTTCTTTGTCATCATACGACAAAATTTTTAGCTTGGTGGCTTCTCAATCGTTACGTCATTGCGACCTCTGAACCGGCAGATAGCCAAGTCTCATCTTTCAGTCTGGCAAGGACTATTTCTTTGTCATCATACGATAAAATTTTGAGCTTGGTGGCTTCTCAAACGGTTACGTCATTGCGACCTCTGAACCGGCAGATAGCCAAGTCTCATCCTTCAGTCCGGCGAGGACTATTTCTTTATCATCATACGATAAAATTTTGAGCTTGGTGGCTTCTTAATCGGTTATGTCATTGCGATCTCTGAACTGGCAGACAGCCAAGTCTCATCCTTCAGTCCGGCAAGGACTATTTCTTTGTCACCATATGACAATTTTGAGCTTGGTGGCATCTTAATCGGTTACGTCATTGCGACCTCTGAACCGGCAGATAGCCATGTCTCATCTTTTAGTCCAGTAAGGACTATTTTCTCAAATATATGACTAACTCTCTCGGCTTATCACCACTGATTAGATTAGTTATATCATTATTCCGTTTGCTTTTAAGGGCTGCAATACAACTTGAAAGCGAGAAGATAAAACGAGTTGGAAATACAACAGGAGAGTCAAAATAATCATTTTTTCATTGATTCCAAAAGAGGGATACATGAATGCACAGACTACAAGCTACGACGGCGCTTCATATGACTTGATCTGTTCTTCAAGAGTGGCCAGCTTAGTCTTCTTCTCTTCAGCAGCCCTGATAAGCGCCTGCAACCTTAACTCGGCCTCATTAAAGCTCGCTGTCTGGGCCAAGCGAGCTTCAATTTCAACCAAGGTTACCCTATGTGCTAGCTCCTGTCGCAAGACTTTGTCATTCTAGGCCTTAAGCTGCTCAAGCCGGGTAGTCTCTTCAAGACGCACTGGTTCAGCCTTGGACAAAAGGAGATTAGCCTTCTTGATCATTTCCTTGGCCTTTTCATTTATCCTCAGCGTCAAGAAGAGCACTGCTAGAAGCGTTTATGGCATCCTCGAGCTCTACTTTCCTTATCTCCAAGGATTTCAAATCAGAAGAAATTGCCTTAGCAGCTTCTTGAGCGGCGAGATGAGCTTCATGCATCTGAGTAACAAGATACGCAAGCTGTTCGTTAACTGAAGACTCCAGATCTGAATGGCTAAGACGGCACCATTCGTCCATATTTCTCTCGAGTCTGTCCACCAGAAGCTCCAATGTGGCGGCCTGGTCATCACCTCTAAAGTCCCGGATACTGTCAATGCTTCGGGAGAGGACCACCTTTAAAGTAGAGAATGAGGTAGTCGAGCCCTTCAAGACAAAAGCAATGGATCGCTTCAAGCTCTTATAAAAGCTATCGACTAACTCAGCCACGAATTCGTTCTCGGCCTCAATTACTCCTAGCAAACGAGCAGCCCCTGAAGACAGAGTTTCCACTGGCTTCACTGGTGTAACTACGGAGGAAATAATAGAAACACTAGCTGCAGCAACACGAGGGGTCATCGGTGATCTCAGAGGAGTCCTCATTGAGACCAGTACACCAGCCACAACCGAGGTAGGACTAGTGACTATTTCTGGGAGAGCTGGCTCATCCACCAATGTTGGAGAAGTAGGACTGGTAATCACCTTCAGATCCACGCTCGGCAAAATAGGCGGCACCGGCAAAACCAATGGCACCTTACTTACCGATATAGTTGGAAGCGAGGATGGTTCCGTAACTACTGGTCCCTCAATCCCCCTTCCACTCGCCGGTTCAGGCTGATAAGAGGACAACCCCTGATACAAAGCATCCAACTCGGCAGCATCTGCCACAGTCGAAGTACTTACTTCACCCCTGGTTCCCTCAGGAAGTTTGGTTGGCTCTCTTGAAGTCGATGCACCCAGAGGCGGAACACCTGTAGCAAGATTCTATTTAAGCAAGGTGTAATGAATATCACGAGAAGAATTACTCACAAAAGGTCAAAACACTACCAAAAGATGATATCGCTTCAATCGTCTTGACGGTTGCATCAGTCCCTGCAGGCTCCATTGGAAAACCTTTGGCAGAATCAACACGAATGGCCAGCCCACCTTCACTTGCCGAACCCTCCGTGGTCCACCCAAAAGAGCTAGAAGGTACGGGACTTCCTTTTGAAGTTCCAGCACCCGAAGGACCTATGTCAGCCGCATCATCTCCAGACTCTTCCGAGACGGCGAAATAGCCAGCCTCATCGCTTTCCCTATAAGTGAACAGGGGATCATAATGCTCCCCTTGTTCTCCGGCAGCCTCAGCTCTCGGGCTTCTCACCACCTCAGTTCCTGAATCATAAAGTAAACAATGAGCTATATGGAACACATAAGAAGTATATTAAAAGAACGGAGCTGATCTTACCCGGGTCCGGAGCAGCTTTACCAGTAGCCTGCCTAGGAGCCGACAACCTAATGATTAATGGAGCAGGAGGAGGAGGCGCTGCAGATAATTCGCCCTCTGCAATAACCTTAGGAGCGTAGCGACGAGGCTTCTTCAATACCCTTTTCCTACGAGATCCACCTTCCCGCTTTCGCTTGAAGTGGACGTCAGGATCTTCTTCCTCCACTTCTTCCACATCAACATGTTCCATGGGGCCATGCCTATCCCACCATAAGAAGGTGCTGGAGCCTCAGCACCTGTATCCGCTTCAAAGCGAGGACTTCTTGCATCCGAGGCTTCGCTATCATCAACGGCAATGAATTCCCCGAGGCCTAGAACGCGGACCCTCTTACCCTCGCTCTTCTCAGTGACCTTCCGCTTCAACCGCTGAGAGATCAACTTCACACCAAAGAAATTAATAGAAAATCCAGTGGGTATGGAGTTTGAAGTTCTATACCACTGGCAGACTCCCCGGGTCGTCAGAAGGTTCGAAGTCCTTAGCGGCGTGCACAGTCGCACCTTGGTACAACCAGCAATGAAGAACCGCCAGGAACGAGCTCCATCGATGGGCTCCCCATGAAGGCTAGACTGCTGTTTGGATTGCCTACATACAGTTGGTCATACCCAAACTGACGGGCAAACCGACTCAGAACATAGGGCTCTAAATAATAGGTGTCCTCACTTCTATACAACAAGTGTGATGGCCGGATGCTAACCAGCCACTCGAAGACTCCCCAACTCAATGACGTCTGCCCTTCCCCTATATCCTTGAATTCTTCACCATAGCCTGCATCGCGAATGTAGGGGAAGCAGCGGAAAAGGCTATAGACGTCATGACGGTACAGCAGTTTACGGACCGCAACCACGTAAATCTTTGACCACGAACACCCCTCGAATCGATGGAGAAGCGCCATTCGAATACCTTCTGGGGGCTCCTCACTGGCTTGGATGATAGAGGGGCAGTGAAGGGTGAACCATGCCATCAAATAAGTATATGGCAAACCAATTCTGGGGTTTGGTCCGTCGCAAGGCAAGATAGTTCCTTTTCCCCGCTTCATTGTTGGTGGCCTACAGAAAGCCTCCGTCAATCCACGAAGACCTCTTTGAATACAGCATACCATGGCTGAAAGAAGTCCAAGAGAACGACCATGGACTAGACGAACAGCAGGCAATAAGATAGTCGGATGAATGACATTGCCATACGAAGACGGCACCACACATCTCTTCAACCAGACCGTTAAAAAACCAGCCAGAAGTGCCTTCCGGGACGTCGTTCGACGAGCCTGGTGGTGGAAACTCTGAAGAATATCACCTTTCTCATAGGGTCCATTATCTTCTTCCAGAATCAAATCCCCTTGAGAGTGCTCTTGCATCCAGCGAAAGATGTCTTCATCTGCAACTCCACAATGAGCTGCTTCAGAAGTACCTTCCAGGTCGGGGAATAAATAATTTCCCCAGCTCTTCAAACTGCGTGAAGCTCCCTTATTGCTCCCATGCATGCTAGAGCAAATGTAAAGGTGGCACATCAACTCCTGGTAAGTCTCAAATAAGGCGGGCTCCTGCTTCTCCAGAAGTGCCAATTCCACCTCGCATGGGAAATATTCTTCATATGGGAGAGACCTCAAAGGTAGAGCAGAGACTTCCCACGTCTCGTGCAGAGCCATGCCTAATTCGCCAACAGGGGTGAAGAAGGTCCCTGTAGCCAAGCAGTACAACTCAAAGATGGCGTAGAAGTTCGCTACGCTCATCTGAATGCTATAACAGGTCGCCCTGATGGCCTCGTAAAGTCCCAGCCTCCCCAGATCCTCCTCAAAATGAGTAAGGACATATAGAGTCAAGTCCCTCCACCATGCCTTGGGAGGGTGAATCCACCCCGGAGTCCTGAAATTAGTGGCTGGATAATTGCCACAAACCTTAAAGAATTGACTTCCAAAGGTCTGAGCCACCGCGGGATTTTCTCTCAACTGGGATGTCTGGAAGTACATTCCCAGGGTGGAGACCCAATATGCAGCGAGGAGGACCCGCCCTTGTGTAACCGGGGGATGGAATTATCAACTTCCCTACGTGAACGGAGTCAGTAGTCCGAGTTACTTGCCACTGCATCTTCCGAGCCCTCGTCACACATTAAAAGGACAAGGGAAAATGTCACTTGCTAGATGGGAGATAGTACTTCTCACCGTCCAATTTAAAAATCCACTACCCCTCTCCGGCTAGTAGCGGGTGATCGTTGTCTGGCGCTGCATCTCTGAACATGAAGTCGGGCTTTCGATAGATTCTTTGGTCAGAATCTTCAAGGGGAGCAGTAGTTAAGATGTTTCTCATGGTGCGCTGATCCCCACCATGAATAAGTGCATCCCGAGCAGGAGCGCTTCGCTCGCTGAATAGTGAAGCCTGCCTTTGAAACTGCAGGCTGACGTTGCCATCCAGCCCCCTGGCTGTGCCAAAGAGACTGTTCAGAGGACCAGGAGTATAGTGCACTGCAAAAATAAGAAGAAACTATGATTAGTTCATCGGCCGAAAGAGAGCTAAAACAAGAATGCAATTTTTGTTAAGGCATAGTTTCGCTCTCCGAGCGAAGCTGGCCTAATAATAGCTTCGCCCCAAATCTTAGCTTCGTAGCTACAGCGTAACTCTGCACTCCACACGAAGGCAGGATGCAGGAAATATCCAAATATTAGCTTCGCTCTGGTAGCTTGACCTCGAACAACAGAACGCGACAAAGTCCTAGGGGCTAACTTCGTTAGAAAGGTATTATTGCCTGAAAATTATTTTAAGGGCATTAAGGTCCCTTTCAGTTATACTCCAAAGGTTAGCTTCGCATCATATCATTCAACAGGATGTGAACTGCCTAAGGGATAGCTTCACCTGGAAGCTTGAAGAAGAGACCCTTCGGTTCTAAGATTTTCAATCAAGAAATCAAGGAAAATTCAGGGAATTGAACTCCCTAAGATCACGAGATCATGATTGATCCCTCTGGATTCATCGGAAGATAGCCAGAAATTGGCTTTAAAAGAGAGATGAAAATCTCTGATCAAAAGGGAAAGATCCCTACCCGCGATAGGTCATTCGATGACCGGAGGAGGAGAAGGACCCTCCATCGTAGAGGTTGCTACCTCTTTTCCCGCCCGTCTTTTGGGAGCCGTTGGAGAACTGAAGAAGTTCTTGAATTATCAAACGAAGAAGGAAGAAGAAGAAGAGAGTCAGAGTGCTCTGAAAATTCAAAGAGAAGTGGTGCCTTCTCTTTCGCCCGATCAGGCTTTTATAGGCTAATGATTGCTTAAATGTCGCCTCCTCGAAAGGAGCGCAGGCAGTCATTTCAAATTAAATTAAAACGGCACCTAAAGCGCCTTCCCAAGAAGCATTACTTCAGCCCCACTAAGGGCTAACTCCGCTGTGAGTCCAGTGTTGCCTTAGCGCGATGCTTGAATAACTTCGCTGAGAAACATGCCTTAGCTCCGCTAAAAGCACATCTCTAGCTTCGCGGAAATTCCGTGCTAGCTTCGTCAGAAACTGGCTCCTGACTTATTTGGAAATCTGTTTTCAGCTTCGCTGGAAACTTAGCTCGGCTGAGAGTTCTCATTTCCTCCTAGGGAAAAGACTTGCCTAAGTTGGTCCACCTCAGGTGTTCTCGAATCAAAAGGAGGAAAAAAGCAGATAAACAGCACAAAATAAACTTTTATTGATTCAAAAGGGAAGATACATTGGCGCTACATCAAGGTGGTTCGTACAACCGAATCATTACTCTAAAGGCATACAAGTGGTCCTATCTATTCCAAGCCAAACTAACTGGACACGAAAGGCCTTCCTCCTACACAAGGCTGTAACCTTTCACATAATGGCAGATTTTGCCATCAAGAAGCTAGATCTTCTTTGATGAAAATTGGCAAAGGACTGGTTGCCACCAGAAAGCTGGATCTTCTTTGATGAAAATTGGCAAAGGACCTGTTGCCACCAGAAAGCTAGATCTTCTTTGATCAAAATTGGCAAAAGAAGGATCCGAGACCTTACAGGTGACGTCCGCTTTCCCAAAGTGGATCATCTCGGATAAGTGACTACCAGCCCCTTTTCGAAGTGGATCATCTCGGATAAGCGACTGCCAACCTCTTCTTGGAACACGCATCAGCTGCCCCAATTGGTTCCTCCTGCTCAGGATTAAAGTTTCAACTGGAAAATCAAGAGACAAGTTTCTGGTCTCTTTCATTAAGATGAAAGACGGGCGAGCACAGTTCACTGCAACGCAAACTGGAAAACAGGTTAGCAGAAAAGCAAAGAAAAATGCAAGCATGATACGCTAAGTTAAATTCTTTAGGCAAAGCAATTTATATCCGATCCAGTTGCGCTTTAAGGATAGATTTCAGTTAAGCAGAGGATAGCCTCGCTTGCACAGTGATGATGGGCTAGCTCAGCGTAAGCCAAGTCTTAGCTCCGCCTAAGACAGTTATACTGAAGGAGCATCAAAAAGAGTTAAGTCCTAGCCTCACCTATATGGCTAAGCCAGACTGATCCAGAGGGACGTAGTCTTGACCCCACCTATATGGCAAGACTGGCTCAACCTTGAAGAGACTAAGTCCCAATTCTTGCCTATGCGGCGAACTTAACAGGCAGATTCAACAGATCCAAATTAGTCAGATACAAAATGAAGAACAAGGGAAATCAATCCCTGAAGTAGCTGGTAAAGCTAAAATTAAGGGAAGTAAGCTCCCTACAGTTGGTAAAAGTCTCTGGATGACCAAAGCTCACCAGTTCAGAGATATGAGTATCCTTCTCTGAACAACCAGGAGAAGTCATGAACAAACTGTTTCCTTAAAGAGGACTTCAAGTGTCCTATTTATAGGCCTCATGGCCTGATCGCACCGCCGCTGCTTCAAGCTTAGAAGCGCGAGCAAATTTAAGGCATTTACTGATCCTTAAGAAAGGGAATAGTCTCCCTCGAAAATGCACGAGGAAGCAATGATCTTCCTCGTTGATGCAAGAGAGGTTACTCTAACCTCGAAAAAGGGGGCAATCCTTCTCGAAACTGGCCAAAAGGCAGTTGGCCTCGGGAAAGGAACGACGTTCTAAGACCAATTTGAAGTGAATCTACTTCAAGAGGCTCGAACGCAAAGCTACCCAAACGCGAAGCTACCCAGACGCGAAGCTACCTAGAATGGCGAATCTACACGATTCCTCGGCGAACATGTTCTAATCCGGAAGCAGGATTGAAAGCGAAGCTGAACTCATACCACCATGGCGACGTTCGTACTTCACATACCATCAATCAAAGCAATTCAAAGCATTTCGAAGCCTGAACCATTCCATTGCAGACTTTTGAAAACTTTGAAGGGGGTCTTGTTGACACTCTAAAAAGACAAGATTCCTGACTGGCCTGAACAATGTCTAAATTTGTTGACATTTACAAAAGACAAGTGGTAGACAAGCTGACGATCAGTTTTTACCCATCTCCGAAGGACAAATCAGTAACTTGGACTCTACTGATTCAGTGAAGCAGACAGTAAGCCCAGATTGTCTTTGAAGAGACCTAAACAGGTCTAAGATGCTAAGTTAGCTCAACACGTAGCACCACATGAGCCCAAGGAGATAGCCTCGCCTGAGAGGCTAAGTTTGTCCAACTTCGCCTTGAAGCTGTTCAAAGCTCTATCGAAGAGCTAACTTACAGCTTCGCCTAAAGCACTCAGTTAACTCCGCAGAGAGTTAGCTTCGTTCGAAGCCACACGTAACCGCGTAGAAGGATGGTAGCTTCGCCACAGATGTTTATCCAGCTCCGCTGAAGAGCTTTCTTTTAACTTCGCCAGATGTTCCTTCCAGCTCCGTTGTGAGCTCGACGCGACAGCTCTTCTGCGGGTCTATTATGGTCAACCTTTGACCAATTAAATCTCCAGATGAGATCAAATCTATTCAAGATTAAATCTAATTAAGATCAAATCTGAGATCAAATTGGCAGTCGTTTACCATAATCTCTTGACTCTCCTAAAATAAGTAAGAAGATCAGAGGAGATCTTTCAATTATTTGGAAAGAATCAAAACAGATCAGGAGATCGACGCTACCTGCTATTCCTAACTTCGCAGAAGCTAATTCTAGCCTCGCAGCAAGTCTACTTTCCAGATTTAAACAGACTGATTCAATCTGTTTTCAGATTTTCAAGGTATGATTATACCCCTGCTCTCCCTATAAATAGCCCACCAGATGCACAAGGATAAGAACACGCGCACAGGCAAAGAGACACACAGAGAGACGGCTAAACAGAGATCTATTCTCTTGCTTCTAAGAATTCAGAGAACTGCTTCTCTAATCAAGGTGCTGATACCCTAAGATCTTCCTCCCTCTCAAGGATCTCTGGAATCAAGCGAGAAGGAATTCCCAAGTGGAGGCAGTTTGAGAAGTAACAAGAGGGTTCTACCAACCTTCTGTTCTCTGATTCCTCGAACCAGGCGAGAAGGGAATCCCATCGATCGCATCGTCAAAGGGACAAAGTGGTCGCGCGCTGACCAGACTCCTATCAGCATACTTCTCCAGAATCTCAGAGGAGATCTACTTGTGATCTTTTTAGAATATTTGTAATTTAGCTCCTCGACTCCTTTTTTGTAAGTTTTCCCCCTTTGCAAAATCAATGAAAAACATGTGTATGTTAAATGTTCTAAGGGTAATTTTCTAATTCTTTCTTTATATATAGATGACATACTTTTTGCTAGAAATAACAAGGAGATAATTGTCGCCATGCAGGGCTGGCTGTCCTCAAAATTTGAGATGAAGGATATAGGTGAAGCATGTGCTCGGAGTTAAGATCCTAAGATATCGTTCAAAAAACTTCTTGGTTTGTCTCAAGAGACATACATTAAGAAGACATTCGAACGATTTTAGATGCAAGCTTGCAAATCTGTTGACATTCCTGTCAAGAAGGGTAGTACCTTGAGTATTAGCATGTGTCCTCAGACTTCGGAGTGAAAAGAGAAGATGGATCGAGTTCCTTATTTAAACGTTGGTGGAAGCCTGATGTACGCTATGATGTACTCAGCCAGATATTTGCCATGCAGTTGGCCTTGTCATTCTATTCCAAGAAAATCATAGCTTTGCTCATTTTAAAGTAGTGAAGTGGATATTCAGATACCTCAAGGGAACAGCAGACCACATGCTATTCTATCAAGCATCAGACCTGCGCTTAGTTGGTGACAATGATGCCGACTAGGGTGGTGACCCTGATGAGTGCAAGTCTACTTTAGGTTATACTTTCCTGCTCAATGGCGAGGTTATTACTTGGTGCAGAAAGAAGCAAACCTACATTGCATTGCCCATTATAGAGGCGGAATACGTTGCTGGTTCCGTGGTTGTTCATGAGGGTGTTTGGTTGAGGAGATTCCTTCGAGAGTTTGGCATTATCACATGTGCTCAGGAGCCTGTCACTATATATTGTGACAATTCAACTTTTATAACCTACTCTAAGGACCCCGAGTATCATGAAAAAATCAAACACGTAGACATAAGATATCATTTTGTCCGCTATATGTTTGTGCGAAAGGAGGTAATCTTGAGACACATTTCTACTAGTCACATGGTTGCTGACCCTTTGACTAAACTTATAGCTCGTCAGGTTTATCAGCTCATATTAGGAGTTTAATGTTGGCCCAAAGGCCCATCACTTTAGTTTTGATGATGATTAACTCATGTAGTTATAGTACTAATGATCTTGTATTTATATAGTTTCAGATTTTCTATCAAGATCTTAGTGGGTGCTTAGATTCAACAAAGGAGTTTTGAAGCTAACACATGTAGATTCAAGAGCTTGCACGTTAAGATCGCATCTAGCACTTGGATGGAGTCAAGCTCTTTGGATCGTCTTTGAATCGAATCACTTGGAGAAGGAGTTCTACAAGAAGATTTCAGTTTGTTTAGCTTTAGTTTGTGTTTTGATCTTGTGTAAGAAAGACTAGTATTGATATGCTCAAGTTCACACACATAAGTTCAATACGTTTGTTTTCGGTTTAACTGGTTTTAGATTTCAAGTACACATATATATGATTTTCATGAATAGATAGAATCAAAAAAAGTTTACATGGTCTAATGTATATTGGATTTCATCTTTAAACATATATGCTTCATATATTTGGAAAAGCTTATTTTGATGATTCTATTTCTTATATTTAGAGTTTTGTATTTAACAAACTTATCTTTGGATTTAATGTCAAAAACATAGATATTTCTTTGATATGTATATTGGATGCTATCCATACACTATATACTTCAAAAGGGTTTAAATATCTTATTTTTGTATTTTACAAGTTTGATAAAATTGGATTTTCATTTCAAAGTTTGTATTTTAAAAATACTGATAGTGTTAAAGCTTAATTTTTATATCACAAGTTCAAATAGTTTGTAATATGTGTTGATTTTTAGTCACACATATTTGTTCTTCAAATATTTATAAGAACTTATTTTTGTGAAATTTATAAGATTTTATGGGATTTTATATTAAAAAGACCAAGTTTTCAAACCCTTTAATCCCTAGCCTGAGCCTGCTGGCAGTCGATCGGACCAAAGATCGGTGGACTGATGTGCACAAGGACGTGCACAAGGCCTTGCCTATAAGGCCAGTCGACCGACTGTAACTACCCAACTCTCGGTAGTGCCGGTCATCGGGCGGTCGACGATAGGGCTGAGTGCCTTTAGGCACGGTCGACCGGGCGGTCGACCGGTAGGTGATTTTGCCTATGGCGGTCGAAGACCGGGTAGTTAACTAGTGGCTCAACGGTCAGAAATATGACCGTTGGACGGTTGATCGGCCGGTCGACCGACAGGTCAAAATGACCTTTTCTGGACCGCAACGACTATATTCTTGAAATCCTATAAATAGGGGCTCTCTCAAGCTGTTTTCACCAATGTTTTTTAAGAGCTTTTCTTTTCATCTTTTCAAGTGTTGTGCAACAAGTTTAAAAGAAGTTTTTGAGTCTAAAATCTTTATCTTTTATTTGTTTTCAAAGTGTTAGAAAAATCAAAAAAAAAGAGGTCTTTGGGAAATTGGTTTTGATCTTTATTTACTTATCTCTCTAGTATTTTTTTCCCAAGTATTTTTCTTTGTTATTTTCTTTTTCAAACACTCTGTTTTTCTCACACTTGAGCTATCATCTCGATTCCTATCAATATGATCTTGTTTTTGTGAGGAAAATTATTTGTGGTCTATTATGATCACCAAATGTTGTTTGTGATCATTGAATCACCAAGATTGTAATCTTTTCTTTAATTTGGCTTTGTGTCTATCCCTCTTGTGTAGAGGTGATTATGTTTGAGAGAGGAGTAGTGTACTCTAAGTGTAGTGTTGTAATTCCTTAGTGGGGTCCCTTTGTGGAAGGTCCTATGTGGACATAGTGGAAATCTTCTGTGTGAAGGAGGGGACGTAGAGCAGTGGCTCGAACCTCGAAACATATATTATTGTTTGTGTTTGATCCACATCTCTACTCTATATCTCTTATACCTTGCATTAATTTATATTGCACATATTCATATGCTAGATATAGTTTGTGTGTGCCCACACTTGTGTTGAACCAAGAGAGCTTCATATAGCACCTCAACTCTTAATTTAGAGGAATCTCGATGAGTAGTTCCAGAACCCTTCACAGAAAACCGGGCTTACTCTTGTTTACACATAATATGTTGTAATTGAGTTTTAATTTCACATTATTTGTCCTATATTAGCTAGTACACCTATTCACCCCTCTCTACGTGTATTTCATTTAAGACTTCGTAGATTGTGATTTGTATATTTTCAGTTAATCATTTGATTCGGACATTTATTTCATGGATATTATTATTGAATAAAGCATTGTTTTTCGATTATGTGCACACACATTAGCTATGAATAAGATTTTATAGAGTGAGTATGTCAACAGGCAAAGGTCGACTCACTCACACGAGTGATTGCCTTTGGTGCTTGGAGAGCGAGCAAAGGTGAGACATATCGAGTTCATGGCACAAATGTGGTGAGCTGAATCAACTGTGATTAAGATGTCATCTTAGTTGAAACCAAGATATAGCCTTTTAAAGACTTCACATAGATAATTGAGTCTGACAATCTATGTGGCCTATGTAAAACCAAATGCGAAATCTTAACTAGGCATTGAGAAGAGCGGGCAGATAGAGAATTCATGTAAGGCGCTGCATAGTGACTGGATTAAGATCTGTACGATATTAGATTGTCTTAAGAGAGAACTCCACTGTAGCATGTATTTCATACTACATGTGCTTAGCGGCCAAATAAGGAAATGAAAG